>VWYH01011240.1:713986-783042 GCA_013399365.1 Pampusana beccarii
GCCCGCCGCCGCCGCCGGGGCCGCCGCCCTGGAGCTGGCCCTGGAGGAGGAGCTGGCGCTGCTGGCCGCCGCCGGGGAACCGCCGGAGCCGCCGCCCGCCGCCGCCGCCCGAGACCCCGAGCTGCTCTCGCTGATCCGGCAGAAGGAGAAGGACCTGGTGCTGGCGGCGCGGCTGGGCAAGGCGCTGCTGGAGCGCAACCAGGACATGAGCCGCCAGTACGAGAGGATGCACAAGGAGCTCACCGACAAGCTGGAGGTGAGGCCCCGCCGCCCTCCTTCCCCCGGCCCGCAGCGCTCCGCAAGGGCCCCCGCTTCAGGGCCGCGGCCACCGGCAGCCCCGCGGTCTCTCCCCGCGGAAAGCGGCGCCTTCCCCGACAATTCCCGGGGGCGGCAGGCAGGGGCCCTGCCGGGCAGCCCGCGGAACGCCCTGTGGCCGTGATAGGGAAGAAAGGGTCTAAGCAAACCCTCTTAGGCCTGGGGGAGGCAAATCTGCTGCTCTTCCCCTCCCCGGCTGCGAGCTGGTGTATCGGCCTGGGGACAGGCTGCGAGCACCTTGCTTCAAGAGGTTCCTCTGGGTGCTCTTTTGCTCCAGGACCCAGGTACCGCCTGGGCGATGAGACGTGTGCTGTGCTTGGCTCACCTCGTCATGGAAATGCCTCGGAAGTTAAATTTATACAGCGGGTACCGAGCTACAGAGCATATGTAACCCTTATACTTAAGCTGTTGCAGCTAAGGCATTAGGCATAGCAGGAGATAAGCCCTAATGATACGTCTCTGTTAACTGGTTGCTCTGAAAAATACCTACAGGTATCTGGAGAGAGGTGTTTGCCAGGAGCTCAGTGGATTGAGCTCTTTATTGATTTTTAAGAATGAAATAGAGCTATTACGAAGAAAAAAGCTTGTGCAGGCAGCTTCTTTGGGAACCACTCTCTTGCACAACTATGTAACAGAGCTACTATTATACCCCCACTCCTTTTCTCAGATATACTCTTGAAATTTTAATTCTCCCAGCAAGTAATACTGTTTAGAAAGCTGAGAAAAAGCCTCTCTTACCTTTCTGGAAAGAGTTTTAACAGTGCTGGATTAACATTCAAATTTCAAGTCACAGCCCTAGACCTCTTCTTTCTGCACAGTCCTGCATATTCCCGTGTTCTATCCTCACAGACTTAGATTTCTCAAGTACAAGATGATTTGTGAAATCAGTGTATGGCCCTCCTGAGAAAATTCCTCTCTGTTATTAAACTTAGCACTTTACCCTAGCTGATCCCTTCCTCTTTGAAGGGAAATCTCTCTGCATTTAGTATTCTGATATAAACAATAAGTGAAGGTGACATTTGCTCAAATTTATCAGATTAGAATTTCCCAGAGTATTAAAATTTGCCAGAGCGAATGTTTGCAGGTTGATCTTTAAGCAAGAACAGATGTATGTGACATTGTACTGACGTGGCTCTCCCGATGAGTTTGAGTAAAACCTTTACTACCATTAAAGGAAAAATGCACAAGTTTAGGTACTTGCTGAGCTGCCTTTTAGGGAGTTTGGGAATCTTAAATACAACTTGCTGTTTGCAAAATGTAAAGATGAAAAGCGGGGGGGGGAAACTATGACTTTATATTAATAGTACTTTAAATAAGATCCCTCAAATGTTTACCTCTGCTTTTGTGGGCCAATTCAGAAGGTGAATGAAGGGATGATAAACACAGCAAATTGTTTACATCTTCCCATCCCTTTACTATCACTCTAACTTTCCAGTTGAATAACAGATAGATATTTTTCAGGATACCCATCTGACAGGAGTTAGTGTTATCTACTTAAGGGTCAGATTTTTTCCACTGGGTTTGGCAGATCTAAGACTGTGCTACTTCACTCAAAAAAAATCAAACTTGAACATTAATCTTCTACAACACAAGCCTGGTAATCCTAGCCTCTGCAGATTAAATGGTGGCCTCCTCCTGTTACCACTGAAGTGAACAAAATTTCACAATAAGCTTTTCAATTTCAGAGGAGCAGGGAGGAAGGACCCACATCTGTTACCTCCTTCCCTATGCTGAGAACTTTCTGATGATGACCAGAAGCAAAGGCTCAGATGAGATCCTGGGTGGCAATTGCACCTGATACAGTGATGTTGAAGTATTATTTAGGAGCAGTTTTCTCCCGGTTAACAGTTCAAAGTCAGTTAGAAGAGCTCACTGAAGCCTCTCCATTTCCCAGCAGCCAACGTGCTGGCCTGCTCCTCCAGGGCTTTGCCTCAAGACTAAATATGTTCTAGCTTTGGGGCTTCATTACTGAAGTGCAGCATTCCTACCATTCCTACTTACTCTGGCAACTCTTTCACTTCACAGCCTGAATTCAAAATCATGTCTAATAATGGAACTGAGGCCCTGTAATAAATTCTGATATGTGATCCTAGTCAGTTTTATCCTCTGTAAGGGATTAAACCAGCTCATGCCTCTGTTCCTCTGACACAGAGAAGCCTGCCCTGGCCAAGCACTTTAAAGTATGGACCTCCTTTGGCAGCTGGGAGATTCCCCCCTGCTGTCATCTTTTTAAATGAGGACTGGGCCGACTCAGTTAACTTCAAGAGAAGCTGCTTTCAGAAGAAAATGTCTTCTAGAAAAGCAGTTCTGTGTAAAAATCAGTGAGCAGCTGGTAGACAGAGAGACACTTGGGAAACAAGAAACTCCCCTACTGAGGGGAGCAGTTTGCCCTGTCATCACTACATGCAAAAAAATCTCTGTCCAGATCTGCAGCTGTGCAGGTGCTGGGGACAGGGCAGGTGAGGGGAGACGGCTGCTGGGAGAGGCAGGAGGAATCGGTCAGCACATCCCGTCTGGTTTATCCCCCTGTCTTTGCAACAGCCTTTCTGTGCCCCACTGCACTGTTCTGGTTTCTCCATCACAAGAGGACAAACTTGATACTCTTCATCCCCTTCTAACTCCAGCCTTTGTGACAGCCATTTATTGAAGCTATATGTAGTGTGGATTTTCTTTTGCAGTAAAGGACTAAAATGGTTTTTTAGTGATTGACAGGGCTTATCTGTGGCTTCTAAATCACATTTGAGTATGTCTGGGGAACTTTGGCTGCAGTGCTGCTCCTCAGCCAGCTGAAGTTTTATCTTCCATTTAGAGAAGGCCCTGGATCTTTCTAAACATTTCCTAACAGCAAAGGAGACAGAGTTATAAAAGACAGCATTTTCAGTGTGCCACTAAAACTGAAATTGTGGCTCCTCCAGCCACACTTAGGCTACAAACAAGATTTCTTTGCACTGGTTCTCATGGGCCTGGTGCTGGGATCTCATGCCTACCTATTGCATTAAAAATAATTATAATAATATTTAGCTCTCTCATTTGCAAGTGGTGCTTACTCTCAGTGTCTGAAACACAGGGAAATATTTTTGCTTTGGGCCAGTGTTTTTAATCGGCCTTCTCTCACATTTGAGGGTTTTCCAGAAAGTCCTACATTTGCAGAAGGGTTTGGAAGGACACAAGCAGGGTGCTGCTACACTGCGCTGGAAGGAGCATAGGAAAGGATTTGGAGATAAGATCAAGAAAGAGAAAACAGGGCATCTTCTGCAGAGCAAAAGAGGTGGAAGATTAGAAATAACACAGGCGAGAGGGCTGCTGGAGAAGTGGAGAGCTTTGACATTGAGACCTGCTTGGGAAGGAGGCAGAGACCCTGCAAGGGAGGCTGTGTGTCATCAGCAGCATGCACCCAGGGGAAACAGCCACCTCACAGCCCGTGTTTCTAACAAGCAATAAAAAGCCACTTCACATAAATGCAGTGCAATTTTCTTTTCCTCCTGGCAGGTTTATTTTCCCCTCCTATCATAAATGCCATTGGGGATTGCTCACTGGGGGATGATACCCTGGGAAAAATGAGCAAGTGCTGCCAGTGCTGGGCCCAGCAGGTTTCTGTTCTTTGCTAAGACACATTCCTAAAAGGCTGGTGAATCTGATAGAGAGTATCAGCGGGTTATTCTAGGGGCCAGAAGACAACCAACAAAGAGAGGGCTCCTGCTCTTCAGGTTTCCCTGCTAATCTTGGGACATACCCGTGTCCCCAATCTGTGACTGTTCTGTGAGTGTGCGGATGGCTTTAGTCACCAGGGGAAACTCAAGCTCAGAGTTTCAGAGCCGGGATTCTTTCGAACAGGCACAACATAAATCTGTTTTGACCTGATTTGCAGCTCTGTTTCAGTCAAGCCCTCATTTATCTGAGCCTGTAAAACATGCAGAAGTCCCACCGGATTCATGCTGTCCCTCATTTTCCAGCCAGTCCTAACCAGAGCAGAGTCTCCAGATCTGAGAGTGGTTCCTAAAAAACCTGTAACCCAGAACATGCATGTATGTAATGTCTATAGAAACTGCTTCATTGCATCCATTGCCATTCCAGAGCAGAGTTCATCAAACAATAGAGTTACTGTGCACTATCAAACTACCAGACAACTAATTAGGTCAGGAATAGAAGGAGTGAATGGATAGATGATTCAACTGTTGTTCATAAGGCCCATATGAGAAAAAGATGCCTCATCTAGATTCCTCATCAGCAGTAGGGATACAGTTTGTGTAGTTTTGACTATAAAGGCAATTTTTAAAAGAATTATGACACTGCCCACTGAAATATTGCTTTGGAGTTAAGCTAGGCCTGCCAAATCAATTGGCCTGCCTGACCTATATATTGTGCCTATTGACATGCAGCCTACTTTACTCTTTTGGCAGTTGTTTCAGTAAAAATTCAATGTGCTGATCTACAGAGGCCAAGGACAGACCAATTGCTGGAAACAGAAAGCAAGTTTAGTGCCAGTGACCTGCCCTGACATGGAATTACCACCTCCATGGAACCGTCACACTCTGGTACCATTCTCTTTCCTGCACAAAAGGCTTCAGCCCTAAGCATAGAGGAGGAAAAGGAGGCAGTGTTCACTTTTTTCCTCTCTCCCTAACCTCTTCTCCCCCATTATCTAGCACCTAGAGCAAGAGAAACACGAACTAAGGAGGCGATTTGAGAACAAAGAAGGAGAATGGGAAGGAAGGGTGTCTGAGCTGGAAAGCGACGTGAAGCAGCTGCAGGACGAGCTGGAGAGGCAGCAAGTTCACCTGCGCGAGGCCGACCGCGAGAAGACACGGGCCGTCCAGGAACTCTCCGAACAGAACCAAAGACTCCTGGACCAGCTCAGCAGGGTGAGTGACCGCAGCGCGGTGCGGGCAGGCGCCCAGCTGCCTCGGCCATGGGAAAGGCTCGCAGCTCTGCCATAAACCACCCTTCAGGCAAACGAGCAGAAAACTTCCTCTTGACAGAAAGAAAGAAAGGAAAAAAAAAAAAAAAGTTCTACATCTGGTCAGATTATACAGGTGTCCCTATAAAACATGCGACCTTTAAACTGTGTTTTACACCTTTAAGGAGCGCTGCATTTCATTGGCAAAGCAGTTATGTTTCTGTTTTGAGTGGTGATTTACTGCACTGATGTCTCTTTCAACTGTTTTTGTATCTAAAACTGATTTAGAAAACCTATTTGTAATTTACAAATAGGCTGAACAACCGTGGCACACAAGAAAAAGGTTTATCTGTGACAGTGAGGTGACGGGCTTTTTGCTGGCCTCCCTTTTTTGACATACATTGGCTATAATGTTGCAGAATTGAACATACCATGTCATTGTAAGATGGTGTGGCCCTGCAGATAACTTTGCCATGGTTAGATGTGTGAGAACCTACTCAAATTCCTTGGAATGGCATGCTTCAGCAAAGAGCTGCCTCTGAAAGCAGATTTATAGTGAGGCTGCTACAAAATCAGACTAATTGACTGATTACTTCCAGCATGGGTGTCTTTGACAGCAAAAGACTTAACAGTTTCTGCCTCCTCCCCCAGAAGTTAACCTGTCTTCTGGAATTAAGAACCTTGGTTTTTTTCTCCCCACTGGACAGTTAGTACAAACGATCATTTTAATGCTTGAGAACAGTTATTCTGGCAGATGAAAGCATTTTTTTCTTCACCAGTGGTTTATCCTCAAAATGGCCTAGAACAAAACCACATACCACAAACTCATGCCAAAGAGGCCCATGTAATGTTATAAGAGCGCATTTCAGACTAGATTCTGTCAGAGGTGAGTCTCTGGGGCTGACAGAGGGATTGTGTAAGGGAGGGTTAAAACCTCGACTGCAACACTAGGACCAGAAGACTCTGAAATGGGCCACGTATACAGGTCTCTTCACTTGTCTTCACTCAGTCTAGGTATGCAGTTTTCCTGGGCGTCTGGAGGTGGGAAGAGCAGGTTTTGGGTAACACTCTGTACTGACACTTAAAGAAGTCACTCTTCATTCTGCTATAGATTTTCTCATCAAGTACTAAAAAGTCATTTAGTCTGTAGATTTGGTTTTTAACTGCCTTTAAAAAAACCCAACCAGACAAACAAAAAACCAAACACACACACCACCACCTGCAACTTCCTTAACTCAGGAACACTTTTAAGTTTATCCATGTTTTTAAAGTAATAACTCTCAAGTGTAGCAGATGAGCTAGTGGGGAATCTTTCACCTCTTCTCTGGACAGAGCATATTTCACATAAAACGTGGATAAGAGATTCCACCCGAGACCTTGCAGAGCTCCTGTGTTGTGTCAAGTTTTTTATCCAGGGCTAATAACCTGTCTCCCATCAGATTTGGTGACACTCTGTGATTTTCTGTGTACGCATGATTTCTATTACTGGCTGGGATATGTAAGATTTGTTATTGTCCCAGCATAAGCACAAGCTGAAAGAGTGGTCTATGAGATAGGAGAGGAAAACCAGACAGCTTGCTTTGGGCTTTAAACCACATGGGATTACCCTCATGTGACACTTGTGCTACAGGAGCCTCTTGCAGCCCAGATGCTCAGAGAACCACTCAGCTGAGCCTCACGCAAAGGAACCACCAAGTTAAGTGTACCAGCATGCGGTGTCCAAGCATGGGCTTTGTTCCCTGAATTCCCTGTTGCTGCCAGAAATAGTCTTCACCCGCCCGCTCCAGAACTGCCACATCATGGGAAACAGGTGAGCCTTGGTGCTGCCTGCACTGCTCCAGCCCAGCTCTGCTCCCAGCTCAGAGAAGAGGACTGTTGTTCTCCACCACAGACTGAGACAGCTTCTGCTTGCCAAGGCACAATTCGGTGCTCACTGAGTTTGTTACCTGGCCAATACTTGCTAGTATCTCAAATATAGCATGGGTGTCAACAGACTCATGAGAACCTGGGCGAATCAAAACAGAGGTTGGAATGGTCTGTTGTCATTCACCCAGGGTTTTGGTTGAGGGTTTTAAAAATCTCAGCATTATATTAGCACTTCATTACTGGGTGCTTAGTGTTCCACATTTGCTGCTCCATAGTGCAATTGCAGTCTCATTTGTCTGGTCTCTTATTCTGCAGAGGTTATGCATGTAATCCTTGAGGCAGTGGTAGTGCTTAAACCCTGTACCCGCATAGTTCTGGCTCCTGTTATTACTTAGGCTTTCAGTAAATGAAAAGGACAGATACAGCTGCATGGACGTGCTTGCCTACAGCTGTATTGCCATAGGCTGGAGTCTTGGTAAGGATCATGAACTGAGCACTGGGAGAGGAAAAGCCCTACAAAGAAGCGCTGTTACAGCTTCTGTGAACTTTGAGGCATTGCAGGTAGCCTCCTTGCACTCTTGGTTCTGTGTTTTACACCTGCATTTTACATCACAGTGAGTTTGAGAGGAGAGGGTTATGAGAAGTCTGTGATAAGGCAATGAAAGACCCATCTGACACTGTGTATTAGAGGCTTAACTCACAGGACAGAAGTACAGGTTGCTTTCTGGTACGAGTCATTCTACACTAGTAGGTACTAGCTCTTTAAATTTTAATTTCTACAGTTTTTACCAATTAACACCTCATGGCCCAGTTTCACAATCCCTGAGCATCTCTCTCCTGCGGAAGGTGTTCCCTTGGCACTCGGCTGTGTGTGCCAAATGACAGTCTCAGCTTCATGAGCCACCAACCCGCATGGTCCTGCTTGCTCTTTCTGGAGTCCCTGGGCTTCAGCCCCTTTTATCTCAAAGCAGGGCAGCATCCACCATCTCCTTCGTCCTACCCCTCCTCTTTCCTGCTGCTGTGATATTCTTTCACCAACTAATTAAGCTTTAGGACTTTTTTTTTTTAACCCTGATTCCCTGGAGATGAAAGGCCAACCCAAGCGCATACTTTTTTCCAGTCTAAACCCGGCACAAATGCTAACCAACCAAGCACACAATCCCACACACTCACACAAGGGTAGCAAAGGGACCTGGAAAGCTCCATCTTGCAATTAAAGCATGGGACCGAAAAAATCCATCCTCAATTCTGGCAAAGGCTGATAAGGAAAAGTCGAGGATGGGGATTTTAAGTCTGTTCCAGTCTCTAAAAATGCGGATAACTGTCTTGCCTCAGAGTTGCCAAGAGGCTAAAATAAGGTCCATAAAATGATTTGAGGTCTTCAGATGAGATGATATAGGAGAACTTTACATATCTAATAATAGTAAGTAGGCTATAAGGAACTTTGCCTTCTCTTGAAATACAGCCTTTTGTGTGGTTCTCTGCTTTTAGCAGAACTGAGATACCGTCTGGGGTTATCACAGTATTAAACCATGGGGAAATTAGGTGAGCTGGACTGGGAGCTTATCATGAAAGACATGATTCAGATGCCAAAGATCAAGTTTAAGATCTCCACAGAACCTTATTTTTTAATTTGCTAAGTGATGATTAAAATCCCTCCTGCATGTTGATTTCCCTCCCCCTGCCTCAGCACAGCAAAGCATGTATTAATAGTAACTCTCAGAAGCGTGTCCACACCAAGCTAAATGCCGATTTTACCTAGGAGAACTGCAGAGCACATTACGAGCAGTATGCCAAGGTACATACCACTCACCATAAATGCTCAAAGATAGAGTATAGGAGTCAAAGTACAGTTTTGCTGAGAAAGTCAAGGCTTGGGAATTACATGTTCCATTTCCAGCTCCTTCAGTCTCTCCCATCTGTTTCAGTTCCCCATTTGGAAAAAAAAAATAAAAATCCTATGCTTTCTGTCCTTTTAAGTTATAAAATGCCGGGTGAATGAGTATACGGAACGGTCTCCTGTTACATGTGCCCACAGCACCAAACACAGCAAGAGTCCTGTCCCCACCTTTGGTTTTCTAGGAGATACTAATGCAAATAATAACAACAAGCAGCCCTCTTCCTATAATAAGACAACATATTACTACTTTGTCAGGAAGTGAATGAAAAAAGACTTTCACACTGTTGCTAAGCGGCTTCACCAGATGGCTTTCCCACACATTTCCTGCGACCAAGCTCTGGGCTCCTGTAGCTGTTTGCTGCATGTAGCTTGGGTGAGGATGTATCCTTATCCTTCCTGGTTCAGTTGGGCTTCTTTTATGGTACATAGAGCATAAGGAAGTAATTTCGCAATGTCAAGCTCAGGTAGCTTTTGCAATGAAAGTTGGTTTTCAGTGGCAGGAAGAAGCGTGTCATCTTCCACCGCTGAAATGGCTCTTTGTATTTAGAGAGGAGCACTCGGCTGCTGCGACATCCCTCAGAGGGGCCCTCAATCACCAGCTTCTTATATTCACTCAGCATCTAGTGCCAACATACTGCTACAAAGAATGAGGTGTTTCAGTCAATCCCTCTGGTACAGCAAGAAAATGATTTGCCATACCACAAGTCTCCAAAAGAGGTTTTATTTGCTAGCCACAAACCCTTCCTTTCAGTAATATCTCAGTTGAAGGAGTCACGTTTCTAACTTTGCACTGTGACATGCAGGACAGCTTCACAGAACTAGCAGGCACTCCCTGGCTTTGATTTAAGAGAAACATGTTTTTATTCAAGAATGAGCTGACCATATTATAGTCACTTATATTCAAATCACTTACTTTAAATACATCCTTTGTGGTCAACAACGTACTTAGAAGAGAGGCAGATCTGTTGTTAATTATTGATTTGAAGAGGTTTTTCTGAATGGTTATTTGTTGGGTCTGTCAGCACAAGAACAATGTTGGTTTCAAGAAAAGCGGACTAATGATTGAAAAAAGTTACTGGAACAAGTGTGCTGGGCAAGATTCACTGCTTTTGCCAGGCTGGAGATCCATAGCCATTACACTGTGGCCTAGCTTGTCTTTAATTCCTTATTTTATCTGTACAGATGCTTAATACAAGC
This sequence comes from Pampusana beccarii, assembly GCA_013399365.1. Classification (NCBI taxonomy): domain Eukaryota; kingdom Metazoa; phylum Chordata; class Aves; order Columbiformes; family Columbidae; genus Pampusana; species Pampusana beccarii. The sequence continues at coordinate 724,162 of VWYH01011240.1, forward strand.
CTCTTTATGTTTCTTGCTTATTAAGTTGTCTCCAATAACCCAGCAGGGTATAATGGGAAACTCCATGCTCAGCAGAGAGGCAAGTAAGTCAGAGTGAATTTAAGTACTGCTTCAGGGGGGTTATTTTTAAACAGAAGAGGATCCTGAATGGACTCAGGGTCAAGTAGAGTTGCTTTGACTAGCCTCATATTTCATGGTGCAGATCAGTCACTACACTGAATTATTTTTCATTAAAAGTCTCTTTTTTCTGTGGCTCAAAGTGTTTACTGGACCTATTGAGTAAGGAGTAGCTTACTGTAAGGAACTCCATACTGAGCTACTCAATAGCACGTGGAGTCCGGCATAGCAAATCTTGATCTGCAACACCTCCAAGCAGTCTAAATTCAATGGAGAAGGGAGATTGCACAAGAAAAGGTGGCATCCCTTCCTGTTGAAGGGGCTGAAGTACCTGCATTTCATGGCAGCTTAGGTAGGGGTGCTCACTCCTTGGGGGAGGCAGACAGCCCTTCCAGCATTGCTTTTTCCCTGGCATAAGGCACACTGATGTTACACATGGCAGGGCAAGAGGAAAGCAGATACCAGCACAAGACAGAGCCAAACACTGAAGCCAGTAAACCTCCCATTAACCACATCAAGCACCCTCCAGCTCCCTACCCCTCTGGAGCATCAGCAGATCCTCATACCATGTAACCAGATCCCTGATCAGCGAGTGAATACTGATTGGCACAAATGCAGGAAAGGCTCTTTCTCATCAGCTACTTCTCCCCTAGCAGAGAGCACTTGTTAATAATTCAGCTTCATGCCACATCAGGACTGTAGTGCTGAGGCTCTCTGTGCTAAAGCTGTAAATATAGGACATGACTGCAGCTGCGTGTTCTCACCTGCAAAGTCCTTCAATGAAATGATTCAGTGCCCTAGAAGGTAACGAGGAAACATCTTGAGGTCACTGCTGAGTGGCATTCACCCACCATCCATCTGGGAGAAGGGAAACAGGCAGGAAGAAAGGCTCAGCCCTCTGCTGAGAGTCTGGCCAAGCTTGTAGCGCCCGTTAACCCCATTTTAGGGCACCCAGAGCTTCAAGAGCGAACTGGAACAGGGCTGTCTGGACACCGAGGCATAAATGCAGGAAATACCAAAGTAGTAATTTCTGCAAAGATGGGAGGGAGGCACCCCTATAGAGTACGCCCCAAGACTTTACATCCACCCATTTCATGCAAGATTTTTACCCTTGTATCCTTTGGTTTAAGTACTGGTGAGCATTGAGGGAAGGGGCAGAAAGCTGTCCACAGAATTAAACAGGGGCACACACTGCTACTGAACCACGGTGCAAAGCCCTGTGTTAAAGGGTTAAAAATTACCATTAAGGTAAAAAAAAAAAAAGTTACTCTTACAGCAGTGGAACTACACAAATCCTAGCTCTTGAGAAAAAGGATAGCATCCATCAGTCCCGGGGCTGGATGGGACCCTCTACCTCTGCCAGGGCAGTGGCGCAGGTACCCGGCCATCCCCAGAGACCCCTTGCTGGTTTCCAGGTGACAGCACCGGGCAGTCCCTCCTGGTGACGTTGCTGTGGCAACCGGGTGTGATTTCTCTGCTTGTAATGCTGTGACAGTCAGCGGCCGCGCACTGAGACGCATTCGTGACGTCCGAGGCAGGCGGGCGGGTGGCACAGGCCCCGCTGCCACCCCCGGGAGCTTGGCTTGCTACCGGGACGTGTCCCCGGCATCCGCCGCTTCATCACCCCCTCCTCACCCCCTTTCCTCTCCTGTTCATAGCAAGTTTTCCCCGAAAATCACCCTGGAGATCTCCCAGCCTAAGGCAGGCTGTTATCCACACCAGCCACAATGAGCTTGGGAGCCTGCTGGGGGAAGGTAAACATTCTGTTTTCTTGGTAAAAAGAGCTCCTTGTGAGCAGGTCAATCAGCCCACACAAAGGTGACTCTGCCAGGGCTTGGCACAATGCATCTCCCCCTGTGAGCCCAGCTCAGGGAGCACAGCACAACAGAAGCAATTACCTGGCAGAGCCACTTAACCCCCACACTGCGCACAGCTCATCTTGCATCCTCAGAGGCTTGTTGGTGCCTGGATGGAGCAGCAGAGACTGGCCCCATGGTACACCCCCAGAGCCCAGACCTCCTGCCCCCCACACCTTGGGCAGCACAGCGGCACAGACGAGCGTCCAGAGCACTGTCTAGGACAAATACATGCGAGTGTTAAGCACCCTGTAGTCAGACACACACTGCTCTTCTCGGTACTTCAGCTAAGCCCAGCTCACAGCCCAGCCTTCACCTCTAGCAAGTGGTTCTGGAAGAGATTTTGGGAGCTTCTGCAAGGCTTCTACCTTGCGACATTAGCAGCACCACTAAGCCATGAACATCTGAAAGCAGGAATCTAACAGGAAACTGAAGGTGAACTTGTTCTGGAGTGAGGAGATAAAAATCTGAGAGAGTCCCTTCTTCCCCTCTTGCACTGCACTAAAAATGTTAAGTGGCTATTCTGTTTGGGTCCAGGTCTTTATAGAAATTATTTTATTATACAGTAGCTTGTAAGTAGGAACATGTGGGCAGAAGAGGTTTTTTTCAAAAAATATTTCTGCTTATTCACACTTGGTGTAAACACTTCCTCCAGGAGATTCTAGAAAGTAGGACACAGAAGGTGTTTGCATCCAGCCACTGCATTACTAGCTAGAATCAGAGCTAAACATGATTGAACACTTTGCAAATATCTACATAAGAAAAACCCAATTAAAAGCATTTGATCTTTAAAGAGCCATTCTGGGTTATAAAGTTTGCAGACCTTATAATGAAAGTCCTTAATTTTTTTTTTTTTTAAGCAGGATTGCTTTTTCTAAATGCAATTTAGTAGACAATAGCTCAAGAGGGAGGTCGCTTCTATACTGAAGGGGTTTTTGCCAGCTGTATTAGGTGCTGTGATTACCCATGCAATTAGAGGCCCCTTGCAAAACAGCCTAGAGCTTAATCAACGTTTTGTTTAGAATGGCATTTAGCAAAACCCAGTTATTGTGAGCACAGCTATACGATCAGCAAGACCCTCTTGCTGACTTGTGATGGATGCTGCAATGCAATACAGAGCTGGCTCATGCTTCACAGCACCACCCATAGGGATGGGGAATGCCACCATAGATGGGAACAAGAAGCTGTCTAGAGGTGGGAGTACAACAGAGAACAACCGATAGATTAGCGCATAAGTCAACAGACTTGCATGACAGAGTGACTGGGCTAAAAGATTGCTTGTAAGTAGACCAAGAGAGTATTTCATTTGGAGGAGATACAGGTTGGCCTAACAATTTCATTAGGTACTCTCCTGTAGAGGCTCAGTTCTGTTTTGTGAGCTATGTCCCATGCTGAAAGCGTACCACCCCAGGAAAAAGCTAGTAGTCCAGATGCTAGTCCTTTATAGAGTTTAAGCTTATTTTCTCCATATCCTTTACATAAAGGACAGTGTGTATAAGCTGCAGGGTAAGAATTAGACTGGATGTGAAGAAAAACACCCTAGCTGTACAGTTAGCCAAGTAGGAGAACTGATGGCCCAGAGATTCTACAAGGTCTCCATCAAAGGAAGCTTTTGAGAAGTGGCCAAGTAATCACCAGTCAGGCAGGAACGGTCAATTTTTGCCTTGGCATGAGAAGAACCAAGCAAAGTTAAGTCTGAAACAGGCCTTCTGAGGTTTCGCTATCTTTTATTAGGCAAGATTTTCTGTAACATCAGGTCAAGTCTTCCTGCTATTTATGAATATTGAAGAGGCAGAGAAGCTTGAAGTAATACAAGAAATAAGTGATCTCTAAGGCTTCGGCACAGACTTGCATTTTCACTCTACATGGACATAAAGTGAGGGGTGAAAACAAATGTAAACAGGAGACTGTTCAGAGGTAGATTCCAACCTTTGCTTGAACACGAGCTCTTGAACATGCTCAGATACCAGGCAAGTAGCACTTTCCAGCAGATTTATGTTTAGATGAAGCCAAATGAGAAAGCCTGAAATGACCATGTTTGTTCAAAAAAGACTGTTGGTAGAATTTAGCAGTGCGATATTTGTCCAAATAACATGTATTGATCGGCTGTGAAGTTGCACAGGGATTTGCTAACTCAAATTATTTCTGTTGTTTTTGCCTCTAATCCATAGAGATTTATTTCCTTAGGCTTTACTGCATGTTGTATTCCACTTTGTGCTCAAATTCTTCCTAAAAGTTGTGCTTCTTACTTTTTATTTCCCTCTCCACCTTAGCACAGGGGACCAGACATCTTAGTGAAGACTAACTGATAAATATTCAAAGCTTTAAGAGCTCAAGGCAAATGCTTATTAAATTGATTATTTCATTGATACTACTACCTCTTCCTGGGGCCTTTCTGTGCCTGAGGCGCTGGTGCCATGGGCACAGGCGCTTACCCTGCAGAGCTGCAGACAAGGAGAGGTCTCCCAGTCTTGGGCTGCTTTAGCAGCCTCTACTGCAAGAAGCCGCTGCCCCCAGATCTGCTGAGCTACCCCATATTCATCTCAGTCAAGGCAAAACAGTCCAAAAAGCCACTACTCAGTCTGCTCAGGCAGCTTGTTTTTATGGTATGGAGGAATGAGCGCAGCCCAGAGGTAGAGGTAGAAAACGATAATACACACTTGGGAACAGCATTGGTTTTTTTTTCCCTGCCCAATGCAACTGCATATCCCTGATGTTTTTAAAGCTACGTAAACACAGGCACCTCAGGATCTCCCAGGCAGCACCCTGCCTTCACATGGAGTCCATGCTGCACCCTGATCCCAAAACAAGCAAACAGAGAATGGTGCCATTTAAGAGCAGGACTGGAGATGGGCAGAAACATTGCACACAAGCAATTTTCTTGACTGACTGGAATAGACAGGCCAAGCACCATTTTACTTTGAACCCCACTGAAGAAACCTCTATGGAGATTGTAGCCACTGATTTGTACGATCTAAACCAACTCCTCAAAACCCACCTACAGAGGATTAACAGGCTGATTTACTTCCGTTAAAGAGGCCTCCTCCATTCCAGGCATTATCCAACCCAGCGGTTCAGAGCTGCTTACCCAAGATTAAAACTCTGGCACCATGAGACACAGCCCATCAGCTGCAGGCTGGCTCTCAGCAGCTCCTTCCTTTCCAAGGAGTCATTTGCTTCAGGCTTTGAAAACTTGCAAAATTCCTTCTGTCTTCCCATCCTTCATAATCCTCCATCAAGACAGTACTACAGACTAAAAAGGTCAAGCTGGGGGAGAGGGGAGGAGGCAGGCAGCCTTTCTCCCTTCATTCCAGGTCACTGCCTCACCTCAACCCAGGAAGGGAAGATTTGCCCAGCGTGGGACAGTTCCAGACCACACAGTTTTAGTGCTCCTGGTCCCAGGTATGGGGCTCTTCCATCAATCTCTGCCCCTTCTCATGGCCAGGGAGCACACTGCCAAGAAAATATTTTTCTATGTGAAAGAGGTGGTGCAGAAGCCTTTCCAAGTATGAACTTGTTCAAACGAAGATACTAGCTCTCCAGCTGCTTTTAATCTCCCTAAGCAGAGCTATAAACCACCACAAGTCAGGGAAAATGGCCTAATCTGACCAAAATGCCTGTTCAGACCCACACAGCAAGCAGCCTGTGATGTTAACCCTTCTCACAGCTCAGGAAATGTGACATAAGCACCAAGAGCCAGCTGGCCATGGTGCAACTGGGCTCACCCTGGGGACAGGGAAGGAGGAAATCCATTGCCAAAGCACATACACATCTATGCCTATATACACATATACACCCCCTCCACCCTTCCTTCTCCTCACATCACTTGGCATGCAAGACATCTGCATGAGGCACCTGCTAGTATTTCAAGCACGTGAAGCGGACAGTTTTCATTAAGCCTGTGCCAGCACCACAGACAGGAATGGTTGCTTTGTACTTATGCAGTCTGCTGGTGTCACAGAGTGCAGGCGGATAGGCAGCCATCTCACAACACCGCAAAAGCCTTGTTTGCCCCTTTGCGCAACAGCGGATGAGGCCACTGCGGGATAAATTGGAAACATCAAGGCCAAGTTGCTGCCAGTTTAATATCGCAGGGAAATTTTTTGCTTCTGTACCAACAGACTCCCGTATTCACCACAGAAGAGGCAGAATTCAAAGGCACTCAATCACCTTTTGGTGCATTCCACCAGCATCGTTAGGCAAATGTCCATAAATACCCGTCTCACATATCTTGTCTCACTGAGATTATCCTTGTCTCCTTGGCAACTGTCAGATGATGTATAATGCTAGCAGGGATTAGCCCCAATGAGCCTTATAACCCTCATGTAAATTCCTACTCTATGAAGAGACCTGGCCAAACACTCTTTCCTGGTAATGTTAAAATGTTGCTATACACAATATTAAATCCAAGAACCTTTCAGTAAAAACCTGAGTAAGGATGAAAACTAATATGGAGCTTTTTAAGTGGTAGTATTTGTCTTGTCCTCCAAATAAATAAGTTTGAGACGTGGATATGCTTGGTGTTTCACAGCTTGACAAGTAAAGCTGTATTTTGAATCAGTACTTAAGAGAAGGCTTGTGCTGAAAACTTGGGCTCTAATATCTTTATCTTCTTTGTCCCTTGGTGCCAGTGGGGATCACTCTGGGAAATTCCAAATCCCTGCAAGAGCTTAACAAACTTATGCTACACTTTAACCTATTAATTTCTGAAAACTAGCCTGGATCCAGATCAGCACTTGTGCATATTCTGTCAGGCATCAGCTGCACTGGGGCTTTCTGCCTCTGAGCAATCAGGTATGGGCTGCACCCTCATGCCCCACTCCTCAATCACACATGACCAAAGCATCAAGTCAAGGAGATGCAGCCTCAACACCAAAACTTTCTTCAATGGAGTATTTCTCTCCATGTTTGGGCCTGGTGAGGAAGAAGTAGTTTGTCCCTCAGTACCCCATTTGGCCTGCCTGAGCACCCAGAGCAGGCTTTTGCCATGTGTGGTAATGACATCACACAGATGAGATTTGTCCCCATGAAGGAAAAACAGAGAATGCCAGTGCATGGAGCCAAGCAGCACTGCATTACCTGTAAGTGCTAAGGGTTGGAGTGTCTTAAGTGGTAACAAGCAGCCTGTGGTGCACAAGTGGCATGGTTAAACTACTTGTTCCTTCTTCAGTCCATTTGAGCCTTTAGAATGTTCCAGCTTGGGGAGATGTGCTCAAATTCAACAGGAAAAAAAAAAACCAAACAAAACGAAAACAACAACCACACCACAACCAAACAAAAAAACCCCCACACATCACCTCCTTGAGCAGAGCCAAGGAAAGGAGGCTGAAAGAAGGACCAGCCTCAGCAGCAAAACCAAAGCCAGACACACTACAGTAGAAATAGGAGTATTTATGTAATTAAGCAAACAAATCTTTGGCACAGCATTGTGTCTATGCATGAATTCAACAATGGGCCATGGCTGATGTCTGTTAGACTAATCAACCAGAGGGAGCTGAGAAAGAAAGGGGAAAAAAGGTCTCCAAGACTGTTCCAGGAGGCGGGTCGCAAACCAGCCAAGCCAAGGGGTGACAGGGAAGCCTGTGTATACAGGGTAGTGGCAGGCAGAAGCTGATTAGCAATGATGTGACATGATTTCTTTGCATGCTTCCGTGGACCTGTTTGCTCCCCAGCCATCTGCCAGCTCCCGCACACACCTCATCATGTGCAAGACAGGAGGGGGAAAAGGGGTCAGTGGCTTAAGGCAGGTGATTTTTTAGCACAGATAGGATAAAAGTCTTCCTAACTCACATGCCTCTGTACTGGCAGCAGCTTTAAGCGACACCATTTTAGACACTTACGCACACAGCAAGCACTCTGTAGATTTAGTATTGCTACCACGGGCTTGTGCACAGAGAAATTCAGCTACAGCAGCAGGAGCAATAAAAACTGCTGGGAGCTGAATACCATGATCTTCTCTGTCACTGATCACATTATTCTTGCTTTCAGGCACCAAGAGGAAGAGAAAGTTAATCATTTATATGCAGCAATGCTAGGGAAGATCCCAGTTTAAAATCCTATTGTAGTAGCGTAAGAACTGGAGCAGTAGATCAGCCTGTGCTCAAGTGCAGCATAATCCACACACACTCACGCAAGGCAGCCCCCTCTGCTGAAGATAAAGCGATAAAAGAACATAACTGGAAAGCAATGATAGTTGCCACAGTTGAAGTAAGAGCACACTCGAACGGGGCTTTCAAAATGAAGCACACTCCAACAACTTGCCAAGGAGACTTTGAAGCTGAAGAACAGACACTTCCCCACCACTGTTGTGGTTTACTTGGTGTGCTTTAGCTGGTCTCCTATTGCCTAGTTAGGGCCAGAAAGCCCATACACAGGGTACATGACACTCGTCAGTACTGACATTTCCTTAGAAGCACCAGAGCCAAAACCAACAGCATTTCCTCCACCCTCTCCCCTTTCTCCCAAAGGGCACCTATAGCCCTTTACACACTCTGCCCTTCCAAGACAAATCACTGAGGGTGAAATGGGGAATTTAGGGGAGCATGCTTCTCTCCTTCACCATTCTGTGGTCATGACAGCTTTATGAAGGATGCTGCTTCTCTCCAGACGAAGCCTCAGCCATCAGATCTTCACCAGGGAAAAAACATATTTTCTCAGCATCAGACACACAGGACAGGCTGCCAATTCTCACAGCATCTGTCAGTACAATGTTTCCCAATCTCAGATCACATGCAGTGCTTGCAGGTCTCCACAGCCCAGGGTTGGTTTGCAGGCAGCCTCATGGCTTGGTGGCACAGAAACCTGGGCTGCAGATCACCCCCAGTCCCCATGTCTGCCCGGCACCCCCTTTCTGCTGGCAGCCCCAGCCCGGGCTGACTGCAAGCTTTCTGTAGCTGCATGGGGTCAGTTGTCAGAACGCAACAGCCTCGGTGCCAAAAAAAACCCCACAGCTTGAAGGGTTCCTGTCATTTTAAGCGGCATCTCAGGCTGTGAAGGAAAGGGCTTTTGATTCAATGACGCCTGACCTACATTTGCAAAACCTTGGCTGTAGGTGCAAGTCTAAGTATAGTTCGTGTGTGCCAAACCTGCTGCCCACAGCCAAACACAGAGCCTTTGTCCACAGCAATTCAGTGGACTCTAGTTCACATGCAGTTACTCTGACACAGCTGTTAGGATGTTGCTACAACAGGTTCGGTTTGTTTTGTTTTTCTCTTCTGACAGCACTCTACCTCTCCTCCATAAGAAAGATAACTGAATACATGAAGGGTTTGTGACTGAGGTGGCTTCCTCCATACAGAATCACCCATGCTTTACCTTAAGTGATATTCACAGGTGAACCAAAGCCTGAAACTCATGCACAGAGGGGCTCCTTCCAGTCCCTGATAATGCATTCCCCTGCATGTGTATGGTTTGGCAGAGCTCAGTATATTTTATACATCGTCCTACAGAATGTGCTGCACCCGCCTTGTTTTTCAGCTAAGTTTGCTGTGCACATCTACTTGCTTGATTTTTTATTTTCAAGCACAGCTTTTTGTAGGACTTAAAGTACCAAAACGCCAGCGAGTTTGCCAAAAGCTGTTATTTAAATAAATTCATGCAAGAACTTTTTAAAAGCTAGATTGTAGGAGGACAAAGCTCCAAGGAGAGAGACACATTCTTGTTGCTGCACCCTCCCATCACCCAGAGATTACAGCGACACCCAAGCTGCCTCCTCAGGGTGCACCTCACCCCCCAGGCTGACACATGCATGAGGCCTGGTCACTTACAGAAGTGCTCAGCAGCTTCCCAAAAGCTGGGTTACAGGTGTTGTTCAGAAAACTTACCACCAACTTTGAATACACCTTCTGTGACTTAACTTAGCAGCTCTGGCTTATGCTAGAAGTTATATTACATATTTGCCACTACATACTGCTATCAAGGCGCAGATTGCTCTGAAGGCCAAGCCCCTTCCCTGAGGATCTACGACTTAGAGACCTAATCCCTTTAGTGCCTACATCTGTGGCACCGCACAAAGAGGTAAACAAGTACGTCTGTGTTCAAGCATCTGCTGCACTGAGTCATAAGCTGAACCTTAGTGGAAAGGGAGCAAAGCCGGGCTGAAAGGAGACAAGCGTTCATGCACTTACTACATATGGTAATGTACAATGTACAGATCTGTGTTCAACTGCAGCAGATCAGAGTGCTCAGATGTTATTACTGACACATTGTAATTATCTTTCATCAGGAATCACCAAAAGCAAGGTCTGCCTTGTGCTCGGAGCCTGCTCCAAAGACCTTGTGCTCTAAACAGATCTTTGCATGCTGCCAACAAGGGAGAACAATTCAGGAATAGCTGGAGGCTGCTGGAGTACAGGAAGAAGTATTGCCAAGTTAAAGGGAGTCTCTAGAAGCTTTTTATCTGCAGCTATCCAGCACAGCTTTGGTGTGTTTAGAATGACAGATCAAATAGTAATTGACCAATAAATATTTTTAAGTAAAATGTTACCCAAGAGCTTCAGAAAAAAAATCCTTCAAGAAAGTAGATTTGGACCTTTTTATTTGCACATTGCAATTGTGACATGCTGCTGTGTGTGCTTGAGGTTTTTTTCGTTTGGTGGCGGTTGGTTTTTGTTTGGTTTGAGGTTTGTTGTTGTTTGGTTGGGTTTGCTTTGTTTTCTTGGGTTTGTTTTTGTTTTGTTGTTCCCTGCCAAAAACTTTGTGAGGCACTTATTCATTTTTATAGCACTCACCTTTCATTTATGACCCTACTGCATCTATCAGTGCTAAAAACATTTAGTGAAGAGAAAGCTTTAATGGAATAGTTTGAAGCTGTAGCTCCCATCCTGGCCAATATTCACTATAGGGTTTGGGTTTCCTTATTTTTCTACAGAAAGCAGCCATAAGTTTTACTGCATTTGCTATGAGAAATAAGCCTTCTGCACAGAACGTCTTCTATCTTGCTTTAGTCAAGCCAAACTCAAAAAAAAAAAAGAAGACAACTTAGCTCTTCCTCCTCTGACTTTTGAAATAAATTTATCAAGTTGTGAAAGAAACAAGCGAACACATCAGTACTGTTTTTAAGGAACAGCCTGATGGAAACTATTGGGGGTCAGCAGTGCTTTAAAAGCCAACAAAACATCTCCCGGGTCGATCTACCATAAAGTTTAAATATACATCTACATTTTAGAAAATGTTTTCTCTCTTCCTGTCCGAAGGCTTCCTGAGAGATATTAATATCTTTTAAGCCAACTCCTTGAATTTTTCCTCATCTTTTTTGCCATCTACTCACTTCACACCTATGGGACTGGACACCAGTATTTTCATGCACTCAGACATATTCGTAGGTGCAAGTTTGAGCATCGGGTCTACATGTTTGTATATTGCTACGAAATCCCCAAAGAGTATATTCTGGGCTTAACAGAGTATTTAGATGAAGATTTCAAGAGCAGGCTGAGCTGCTAAACCACCATCACATATATCCCCAATAGAACACTGTTCATTTTCTTTGAAATAAAGGAGATGGAATGCTTAAAGCCAGAGTAAGAGACTGCGAGAAGCTTAATTATCATCTCTTGCTTCCAGGCACAGACATTTGAGTTTGAAGACCTTCAGGTTTAAAGTCTTAGACTAAAACAGCTTCATAAAAAAATAAATTCAAGAATGGAGATTGGCTGTCCTAACTTCTGGCTACCAGGGAAGACAAAGACAGCAAAGCCTCTCAGAGCAGGGGCACATGTTACTTTTCACTTTGCTTCCACCATTATAAGCTTCTGCTTCTTTTTTCAAAAGGTTTTAATGACCAGGTTAAATCTTCATGTTTTCAGTTCAGCTATTTCCAAACTAGTCAGGCATTTTGTATTTCAGTAGGCTATCATCTGACCTACACTTATGGCTCACTAGATATTTAATGGAAGAAATATCTTTCATCCTTTAGCTCAAGTAGAAAAGTTAGACTGAGCTCAAAAAAATCTGGATTAAAACCCCACATCAAAGGTAACTTGGCCAAAATGCTATATCAAGATAAAATATGCCTTTTGTCAGGGAAAAATAACTTATTAATGGAAATTAAGCACTGGAAATGCATTAGAAGTTATCTAGGAGAGCAGACCACTGAACTTAATGCAAAACACAGACCATCCAGCTTTCAAACTGTAGTGGTTCCCTCTGCCAGGCCAAGGCAAAACTTGAGAACCTGCTGTCTCACACACAGGTGTGGGGGGAACAGCAGACTTTTTAATCTGAAAGTCCCAGGCCACCTTGCAACACACTGGACCCAAGCTGTGCTCCGCTAAAATTAGTGCAGTGGCTCCTCTCAGCTCCACTTTAGCATAGCCAGGCTTGATTATTTAAGCTATAAGCCTTTCTGCTTCCATCAGGTAACTAAAGTACAGAGGAACAAATGCTTCATTCAAGGTCATGTGCAGCATCTACACAGAACTAGGAGAGCCTGCTAGCATTACACTTTATTACCCTATTCCTTTTCAACAGCCAGGAGCCAAGTTGCTGCCAACAAGCCCCGCATTCAGCACCTCATGACAGACACCAGTGCTGGGAGCCACTGTGCAAAGCTGCCTCATCTCCCACACTCCTTCCGCGAGCAGGATTTGCATACAGAGAGCAAGAGCCACTGTGCGCACTACTTAGCATTGCGTGTCCTCCAGGCACACTTTGTCCTCTGAGTTATCTCCAGTGCTAATTTATTGCAGCATTCGAAGCAGCGAGCCTCCGGCAGGCCCTCCCACAGGAAGCAGGCTGACTCGTTTTTCCACACACTGTATTTTCCTCTCCACAAGAGCCAAACGCTTTGGTCAAGAATAAACCACAAAAAAACATGGAGGGTGGTGTTTAAGCACCTCCTAAACCACGTGCACAACCCACATCCAGTTGTGAAACCGTTTCTTTCATTCAAACAATGAACCTAGAGGCATTACACCCAGCTAGAGTTGCCCCCACATGGTACACAACTGCCTTTGCCTCTGTTCTAAATCACAGATCCTAATCCTGTCAAATCATTTAGCCTAAGCTAATGGGCTTTGGCCTCGGCCAAATAGTTATCCAAGTTAGCACTTGCTGAAAAACAAGATGAAGACACCATTTTGCATTCATTGCTCTAAGCCTTTTGCCAAAGCATTCAGATGTTTGCCTTGCGAACTGTTTCTCATATATCAGCTAGCCTTGTGGGAAGGGAAAAAAAAAAGAACAATTCCATTGCCAGAAAAATCTTTACTATCTAATCTTTCACACTCTGCTTAATGATGCAGCAAAAGTTTACTATCCCTATTAAAAGGATTTTTCAAGGACACTTTCAGAGAAAAAAAAAAGTAGCAGTACCTTATTGTGTTTGAGCATTAACAGCAGTTATCTCCAGCAGCATTTCCAGGCCTTCATCCATCCATGAGAAACATGGGAAACAGCTGAGGTCAGCCAGTGCAAACTTCTGATCCCCCAAAACAGGCAATCCAGCTTCAGACTGAGCAGGTTCAGGTTTTGTGGAGCTTTCCAACAAAGAGCTAAAAATCTCCACTCTAACAACACTTTTCCACCTCAATGGGCAGGTGCAAGCCCAGCCCCTCACACAAAAGAGACTCATTGCCAGCCACAGGAGCCCACTGCTCTGGGCTGTGTTGGGAGGAAGCTATTCATGTTCTTGGTTTGTTTTATTGTAAAACTCAGGTAAATAGGGGTGAGGTCAAAGGACACGCTAAGCATTTCCTACTTGTCCTACAGAAGGGAAAGGAGAACAGATCTACAGCAAAGAATTCTCACTTTCACATATGCAATAACATATTTCCAAAGTATCATGACTGTGGAAGTAGTGCAGATCTTAGCATAAGATGTGACTGTTGTCCTTTGTCTCACAGAATCCTCTTGGAGTAGGTTTAATGCTACAGCTCTCAGTAACGTGTCCTGAGTCTGATGCTTACAAAAGAGCAATTCCAGTGCCTCTTCTCCATTACTCAGACTCCTTGCTTTGGCAATTAAGAATCCTCATCCTTTAAATCTTTGATTACCTTTTTTCCTTGACAGGTTCATTTTGTGCTAATAAAAATGTTCATTTGTTTCGTCTTTTGTCCACCCACTCTGCTGTCAGTAGAGGACCTCCCAACCAATCCACTGGCCTGTGCTCTACAACATCACCCTGCTTCCCACTGAAGGGAAGGCCCATCAACCTGTACAGCTGTAACAACGGTCAGGCAGTGTGCCACAAAATCAAACCCTTCTGTCTAAGCACATATGGATGTCTAAGCACATTATTGGATGCTCTGAATAGGAAAAGAGAAGGAATAACCAGGAGGAGACCTGCAGGAGTGTAAAGGCCGTTGCAGGTAGCTGAGTGTTTGAAGGTGTGTAGTATAAAGGCATGAAATGCCAGATATGAAGTAATTTGCCTGAATTGCACTGGAAAAGGTCACAGAGGCAGGGAGACAGGGTGCCATATCCAGCTCACAGTTTCACATAGATGTATGACTCCAGTGCCAGGCCCTCAGTGAAGCCTGAAGGGCTGGATGCTGCATGTCCTTACTGTGACCGCCTCGCAGATCTTACCTGTATGAAGCAGCAGTCGTCTGGGAGTCCAAACCAAGAAGAACACTGAGGAGAGGGTTGACAGAAGCTACGGCAGGTTGCAGAGAATGTTCCTGAGCAGAAAGAAACCAGTGTTAGAAGGTAAATCTTACCCGCAAAAGCTGAGCAGATATTCTCACTCCAGCTCCTGGTATTTAATCCACGTGCCAGTCTGCTTATAGCTACTGGATAGGTATATATTACATAGCACTATCCCAGCACTTTTCCAGTCTTAAAAATCAATTTTTTCTAAAAATATCCCATGCGGTCGATGTTGTTGGTCTCTGCTGGATGTTTACAACCAAAATATTTTGGAAGTACTGCAGATTTCCTGGGTTCTCATTTTTCCACACAGCTTCTTCAGGCAGTGGCAGCTCTCACACCAGGACCAAAGCTGCTATGTACTTTTTGTAGTTTAATTTCCCCACAGCTGGACAGGAACAGAGCGAGGGATGAAGCAAGGAGAGAAGGATTCGGCCCCACCACATCATTTGGTAGAGATGGGGACAATTCTGGCCCTGCCCATGACACACAACACTCCCCAGCTCCCATGTCCTGCGCTGCACTGGGGAGCGGTGGGAACAGGTCCTGTGGAGAAGGCTTAGCTGGATCCCCCCTCCTCCTCCTCCAAGCTTGGTGCTCACGAGGCTGTTTCTCACATTTTTTACCTCACTCATCACTGCCAGACAGTGTTTTGTCCTTTCTTAAGTCCATTTTTCCAGAGGCGCCGCTGTGCCCTCAGGGGAGCTGAGCTGGCACCGGCTGTGTCCTCCCCTCAGAGCAGTCCCACAGCCCTGCTGCCCAGACACCTAAACCGAATAACTGCCACCGCTCGCCGTGGTGATACACATATTTCAGAACTGTCGGTAAAATACGTGCTCGTGGCACACCCTTCACAAACTTCACTGAGGACATCAACGACAAGAAAAACCTCTTTGCACCAAAATCGAAGTGGCATCCTTGCAACACTGCGAAGGTGTTTTACCTCCAATTCCTCTAATGATAAATGATCTCCCTGTCTTTATCTCATCCCATGAGCTTTTTCATCTTATTTTCTTACCTGTCTTGTTGAGGAAGGGGTCTGAGAGAACGGCTGGGTGGGCGTCTGGCCGTTGCTCTTCTCCCCATGTGTGGTGACATTGCCGTAATGGGGCTGACGGTGCCACATCGTCAGGGACTGTCCATCAGGGACATCCCTCCTCTGTGCACATAAATCAGCAAATGTGAACTGAAGCCTTCAAAAGGTGACAAAAGGCAAGTGCCACTATTGCAAAAGCACTTTCTTGGATAAACTTACACTTCAAGTAACAATTTGAAGTTGACCTGAATTAAAAGCTTCGGTAAAAATCTCCCGAAGTTTCCCAAACTGGGCAGCCTCAAAGTATGCAAAATATAGATGGTTGCTTATGGCACCAGAGTGCCAAGGGCTGGAAAACAGCCATGGCCTCACCTCTTTCTTGGCATGGGTCAGTTAACCCAGAAAACCGGGCTTCCCACCGCTGCCAGTGGGCACAGGGGAACCGGGGTGCTGGCTGTGGTGGTGGGGCAGCAATCCCAGTCCTCGGCAGCCAGATTGATGTATTTGTTTTAATTATTCTAAGGCAAGGTGTTTGTTTTTTCTTCCTTTGCTTGCGACTTGGTAGCCAAATATATTTTCCTCCCAGGGAAGAGCTGGGAATCCAGGAACCTGAAGCCAGGGGAGGCAGCAATTAGTGGTTTGAAGTGTTAATGCTGCCACAGTGGGAACAGGGAGTCCCTCTAACTCAGCTGTTGGCAAATTAATAAAGGGGTAACACGCTCTCCCGAGTGTTACCAATTTAGCACTAATTAGGACTTCTCTTTCTTAGCTATTTTAGGCAATAATATCTTCAATATCCTTTGTTAAATTTGAATCATCTTGTTTGTAGAAGCAAATTGTATGGAAACATTGGTTTCTTCATCCAGCTACAGTCTGTTAAACTTTTGCCATTCTCCTTTTCTTTCTGACATGACTTACAGCTGGATATTTTGTATGCAGTTAGTTTTATTTAGCAACTCTTCCCCCAAAGAGGATTTTCTTTGAATGAAACTGACCTATGGGTCAGTCTCCCATTTCTGACCTACCATTTCTTACAGTCCATCCCAAACATTTCCAAGATCCCCTCTTCACAGGAGTGTCAGTGTGTCAATTTATTTATTGCTCATATATTCCAGATATTAAACTTTATGGAGTTATTGTAGCTGGCAAGCTGTGTTTTTCAATGAAATACATAGTTTTGTGTATCTTAGCATTTCAGAATTAATCACTAGAGAAACTTAATCAGGTTTGCAATGAAAAAAAGCCTTTAATTAGAGCAGAGGCCAAAATGTCCTCCTGCTCTTGCTTTCTTCTTGCACTGCCCAAATCTCATCTAAACCTTGCCTGAAGTCCAGAAAACAGATCTCACAGTTGATTGAATATATCTAATTGTGAATTGATGTCTACGCTTTTGCAGATATGTTTCAAACCCTGCCTGGTGGCTGTGTTGGCTAATTTGCCTATACCCAGGAAATTAATTCTTTCTTAACTACAGAGCAAAGCTATGATGTTGGGCGATATATGTCTGCCTTTCTGGAAGGAATATTACTTCTCTGTAGCAAAATCAATGCATCTCTAAATGATTGACATAGCCACAAAACATTTTAGCTTTTAACGTTTAGGAAAACACTGATGGGGAAGAGAAAGCCCTACAGTTTGCATAATGAGAGCAGAGCCAAACTGGCTGAGGCAGAAGAAATTCGCTTCAACAAAAGCCATCGCTTATTTGAGCAATGAAGGGAAAATGAAGATAGAATGTTACATCTTCTGATAACGCTAAGTAAAAGAGCATGTTAGAAGTAATCATTAGTGAGTTCATGGCTTAAAACACATATGTACACATGCACACATGTACAGGAGTGTGGAGAACCCAAGTAAACACTGTATGAAAATATACTACAAAGCCTGACAAACACCGGAGACTGTCAAGGTAGCTTTCCACAAAATAATGCCAATTGATGTTAAAATCTAGACTTTATAATCAATTAGAAAGGGTAGTTCAGCAGCAGTATTAATAACCTCTGAAACAAACGTAGCATGAAAACGGGGTTTCCATGACCAGAGCTCAGCTCAGAAGATTTTGTCTCGTATCTATAAAAAATCACATCTTTGCAAAGGTGAGACCAAAGGCATCAGCCGTTTCCCTATCTAGAAGAACTGGATGAAAACTTTTTCTCATTCTCCTGTGGAGGGAAACACATGATACCCTCATCTCTGTTTACTTCTTTTAAATGGCTGTTCAGAGAGAATATTCTACACTGAATGAGGCTAAAGCAAGTATTATTTTTACTTTACTGCACGAGATAGGATGTGAATGGTGTACGCTGAGGTGACACTGTGACATCCTGTCTCGCTTTAGGGCCCTAAACACTAACAATAAGTGAGTCCTTTCTTCCCTCCACGTGGGCTATAACAGCAGGAACAAGATGTGTGAGTGTGTAAGCTGAGCACCAAGTAGATAAACTCCAGATGATACTTTAAAGCTGGTAAATACAAACCTTACAGTCCTGCAAGCAGTCTAGTACTGGAAAGGACCTTTGAGGTCAATTCATTTCCCTTCTGTTGTAGGTAGCCCTCTGAAAGAAACTGCATGATAAAGTGATCCAGCTCCACCACAAAATTAATTTTTGCCACCATTTCTCCTGCTGTAATGGTGAAGGAGGAGGAATCCTACTGCAGCTCCTTGGAAAAGTAGAAATCTTCCTATTCCCAGCCTTAATATACTCTTATCCAGTTTATTCACACCACTCTTTCTGCCAAAATTGTGCTTCTCCTTAAATAGCGCTTCTCCCTTCTGTGTCCTTATCCGTGATGTATTTATAGGGAGTCCTCTCTCAGCATTCATTGCATGAGATAAAACACGCCATCCTTTTTTAGTCTCCTTTCATGTAACAGACTTTTCATGATCTGGATCACCCTTGCAGCCCATCCCTTCACCTGCTCTAATCTGAGCATGAGGACCAGAACTAGCAGCACCAGCTATATATTGTCTTGTTTTTACACTGCCATTAACACACTTGTTTCCTACTGCTGTATTATACATTTACACTGTCTATACATAGAATTGTTCTAGGATATAAATTATGTTACACAGTTAACCGTCAAATACCGGTGTGTCATCTCATCTGGTACCACTTGTGCTCCTTGGGAGAGTGGTCAGCATCTTGCAGGCAAAATCCTTTGATGCTTTTCGTCTGGTGCTTTTTCATCCTTGACAGCTCCTGCAGAGTATTTCAGCATGAAGATGCTTCAGCAGTCTTTATAAAAGCAAGTGAATCATTCAAAAAAAGCACAATCCATCCATCTTCTTTAGTGTCACCAATTAATAGCTGCTTGGGATGCTTTGAAATCCATAGCTGCTTAAGAGAAGAAAAATAACCAACCCTTTCCTATAGTGCTGTGCTATCATTATATTTTGTGTACTCTGCCTGTGCAAGGAAGCTTTTTTAAATTAAATGAGGTGAGTGTGATATGCAAAGACCTCTGATATGAGGCTTTGAAGAAGAGGAAAAGATCAGTTATGCTAATCCAGGATAAGAAGGGAAATAAAAACCAATTGGTAGACAAGGTACTGTTGGAAACCGTTTCTCATTCCAGAAGGCAGTGGCCAGAGCCTGGCTGATTTTGGTGGCCACACTTCTGTCTTCTGCTGCCCCTGCAAGCAAGTGATGTTGGGGGCAGCCGCAGTTCCCTCCACTTGATGGAGCCAGAACAGCCTTTCGTGGATTATTTTGCTGCATACTGTGCAAAATAAGGGACCATTTTTAAAAGGAGGTAGTGTTGCCTTTGTGGGCAGCTCAGGCTGGGTCTGTGTGCTCAGTCCTCAGGTCACAAGCTGCTGGAGCAAAGTCATTGCATCCTTTGGTGGAGCTGCTGCCTTGGGCTCTGTCAGCCAGAGCACCCTGAGGCAAATCCTGACCCACGTTTGCCAGACGTAAGGGTGCTCTCCCAAACCTGCCCACAGCCACTGACCCCAGTACGGGTTTTCCCCTCTTGTGCCCGTCTCTCCCTCCCATCTCACCTCCCTGTTGAAGGCATTGTGGCCACTGATGGCATTTGCCTCTTGAGGGGGATCAATTCCCTTCCAGCTAATCTGCCAGAGGGGGAGGTCTGTACCTAAGTGTAATGGAACCTGATGGAAGCTAATTAAATAGAAA
Source organism: Pampusana beccarii (assembly GCA_013399365.1). NCBI lineage: Eukaryota > Metazoa > Chordata > Aves > Columbiformes > Columbidae > Pampusana > Pampusana beccarii. Next base: position 743,892 of record VWYH01011240.1, read on the forward strand.
ACCATCCATTTGTGCTGTCTCATTAGGGATTTGTCATGAAAACCTTATGTTCTCTTACAAGCCTAAACAAGTGTGTTCACCATGTAAAAATCAGCCATCAAGCTGTCTGGAGAGTAGTTAACATGTCTAAGTTGCCATTTATATAGGCTGCCTGCAGCCTGGATCCTGCAGGTAGGAATGGCCTTTCCCCTGTCCTCAAAACAGTGCATAAATGGGGCATCCCTCCTTCGGAATGGGAACGAGGGCCAAGCCCAGCAATCCTGCACCGACAGTCCTCTAGAGCGGATGCTTCTCCGTCTGGCCCTGATGGGAGCCAGAAATCAGAGGCAAAGAGCACTTGTTATTTTAGAGCTGTGCCAGAGACGTTCAGAGGTTTAGAAAGTGTAAATTTAATAGCAGTGTTTCCTGGGGTCTGTGGCAATTCCCTGGCCTCTGCCTTTGCAAGTGGCCTGGTCTCCTCAACCGCAATCAAGCTACTATTTCTGAAGAAAATTAAATTCCCTGTAGGGCATGGGAGTCATCATGCTATTTTGCAATGGAAGAAAGTTACAGGCTGTGTCCCTTTGGCTCCCCACAGAGAAAATCAACATGGTCTAAATGGCTGCTCTCCTCAACATCAGTTCAGGATTAGCTGTTCCCTCATCCAAACTCCGCAGGCTTCAGAGTTTCTGCCAAAACTAGAGCTTGCACAAAAGTCATTTTGGGGCAGATCTTCCCATGGGTGGGAGGAGAGAACTGCTTTCGTTCCATGGAACGACCCCCTGGGGTAACACCAGCTGGTGTCTCCTTGCAGGCGTCGGAGGTGGAGCGGCAGCTCTCCCTGCAGGTCCACACCCTCCGTGAGGACTTTCGGGAGAAACACTCCTCCAGCAGCCAACACATCGTGCGGCTCGAGAGTCTCCAGGCTGAGGTGAGTCTCCCGCGCTCAGCCTTGCTCCTTCAATAGGCAGCCAGGATGGCAGCTGTGGGGCAAAGGTCTCCCCCAGCAAGAATTTTTGCTGCAGCCTGGGGCTGGCTGGGGTGACGTGGGCCAACTTCGACCTCGGTCACAAGCACACCTGCAAAACGGATGGATGAGGGTCTTCCAGGAGCTAAACCACGGCTGTGCTCTTGCAGGACTGCTGCCCAGGACAGATTAAACTCTGGGGCATGGTGGGAAGGTCTGCGAGGTTGTTTTATTTTTTTCTGTTTGTCATGTTTGCAAAGAAAGCAGCAATCCTCTGCTGCTTCTGAGCCCTGCACATGGGAAGGCAAGGAGCCCCTGCCTGTTTTAGCTCTGGTCTATTCACCGGAATGATATTACCTCCCTTCCTCTTCCCTCCCCTGATGAGGGTCACTGAGGGACCATGTATGCAGGAACTAGAGGGGTAGAAGGTGTCCAACTCTATTATCCTACCACTTCTTTTATTTATAAGCTGTCTGGAAGAGCTTTTCCTAAAATCTCTCAATTTCTTCTTTTTTCCCACTCCCACCTGCTCCCTGCTGGTCCCTCGCCTTTTCTTCCCCTCCCCTTGGTGCGGAGCAGCAGGTCCTTGAAGTAAGTATGGATGCCTGGAAAGGGTTTGCCTGCGTGTGCATCGCTGTCGTCATGCATGCCTGCCACCGTGCATGCCTCACCTTGCCTCCTCACCCCCTTCCTGCCTCTTGCTTTCCAAATCCCTTTCCCCCTGTGTCCTTCCCATGGCCCAGGGCCCACAGCAGAGCGATGTTTTTTTCTGTTAGATGGTCATTCACAGGGTGTTCATTACTGGTTTGGATACCAAATATGAACTCTGGATACAATCTCTGTGTTACGCCTCTTATTTTTCCTCACGGTCTTTTTTTTCTCCAACCCACACAAATCATGATGGTGGTGGGAAGAGACATCTCAGAAACCATTAGTCACCTAAGAACAGCTTTCTGATACCTACAACAACCTTTACCCTGCAGAAATAGCAAGTCCACACACTTTGCTAATATTCCTTCATGCAGCCAAATCTTTCCAGCAACCTGGAGAGCAGCAAAAGAGAAAAGGTCCCAAGGAAGCCAGAAAAGCAGTGGGAAGTGTCTGAATTTGTCTGTGGTCCATGAATTGAAAGGAGACCATAGGGAATATTCAGGGTTGTACTGGGCTGGTAAATGGCATACCCAGTCCCCAGAGGACCTGTGTGTACTGGTCTGGGAAAACGCTCCCTTTTTCTGGTTAAACAAAAAGTGACCTTGGCTGGTGCTGATTCATCCTGTGCACTGTCCCCAGCTAACTGAGAGGTTTTGCTTGGCACGTTGTCCCTCTTCACCTGAAATCACTGCCCTTGACAATTAAAAGAAATGAACCAATTTTAAAGGCAACCGATCACTGGGAGACTAAAAATAAGCATGGCACAGAAAGGAGTCTGCACAAGTAAAAAGACAGAAGAATCCCTGGTGAACACGCAGCAATTAAGATCAGCAAATGGGCGGTGCTGTGGCACAGTCCTGCGGGGAGCAGGATCTTGCCAGCTCACCCCGTGGTCTCCAGCACCCATACAGGAGAAAATATGGCCATGCTCACATGGGTACCAGCCAGGAAAAGTAACTAGTTTTGCCCAGTCTTGCAAATTTTAAGGTACAAGGGGTGGGCAGGGCTGGTCTCCACTTCGTCCATGTGGACATTTCTGCCTTCTCCATGGCTTCCTAGCAATGCACACCCAGCCCCTTTGGAGCTGCCCATGCAGTCTGGGGAAGGAGGAGGTTCCTTTCAGAGCCTTCCTGAGCTTTAAACCACACACATACGTACAGTTCCTCTCATACAGGTACAGAATGCCTCCATGCATACTTTTGCTTTTGCTGTTTCATCTGTTGGGAACACTATTTCCCTCCTCTCTGCTCCTTGGAAAGTGCAGGGTCTGACACTGCCTCTCTCCTCCGCAGATCAAAATGCTGACGGACAGAAAGCGGGAGCTGGAGCATCGCCTTAGTGCCATGATGGAGGAGAATGACCTGCTCCAGGGAACCGTGGAGGAGCTGCAGGACCGAGTCCTCATCCTGGAGAGACAAAGCCATGACAAGGACCTGCAGGTGAGGAGGCAGCAATAGGAAGGGAAGGGAAGAAGGGGGAAATGGAGTAAATGACATGGTTTGGGGTAAATTGACCAGGAAGATAATCAGTCCCAACATCTTCACAATGTTCCTCATTTTGGTGCTGATTAACCTGCTATTTTTATCTTTCTGGAGTCTAAACAGTGTCCAATGATGCTTGCAGATTGCTAAGCTCCAATAAATAGCAATACCAGCCAAGAGTACTTTCCTCCTGGCTGGGAACCCTCTTTCGTGACACTCGTTCCTCCCTCTCAACTTCTTCACAAACCAAGAGATTCATCCAGTCTGTATCACCTCCACTAATATTTTTTTTCCTGCTTCCTTGACAAATTCCTTGACTTTCTTTGCAAGCTGCACCAGAGCCAGCTGGAGCTCCAGGAGGTGCGGCTGTCCTACCGGCAGCTGCAGGGGAAAGTAGAAGAGCTCAGTGAGGAGAAAAGTCTCCAAAATTTCAACACAACCAGCACGTCCCTGCTATCTGAGATAGAGCAGAGCATGGAGGCAGAGGAGCTGGAACAAGAACGAGAACAGGTATTTGCCCTCCAGCCCCTGGGAAAGCCCGTGGACCTCTGTGGGCAGCCCCAGATAGAGAGGGAGTTTAATGCATTTGATCTGCATTTGGAGTTGAACCAAAAACCAGTAAATTGGAGTTGTTGTCCCAGCTCTGGTATCAACACCCTTCTGACCATATAAAAGTAAATCTCTATATCCATTTCAAAACCAACATAGCAAGCAAGACAAAGATTTGTGAGGTTGGGTGATCGCATGCCCCACTTCACCCTGAAGGAGGCTCTCCATGGTCTTGATGTTCCAGGCTAATGTCAGGCTCTCTCATTCCAGCTGAGGCTACAGCTCTGGGAAGCTTATTGCCAAGTGCGATATCTCTGCTCCCACCTCAGAGGAAACGACAGCGCAGACTCAGCAGTCTCTACAGACTCCTCCATGGATGAGTCTTCAGAAACCTCATCAGCCAAAGACGTCCCAGCCGGCAGCCTACGGGCAGCTCTCAGCGAGCTGAAAAGACTGATACAAAATGTGCTGGACGGGGCAGACTCCACGGTAAGTTGATGGCACAGGGAGACCTTGGCTTGTGCATGTCTCGTTGCCCAGGTGACAGAGCTTGCTGCAGGTTCCTGCTGGATCCTGAAGCCCCCGGTCTCAGAGAAAACCTCTGTGGCCCACAGAGATGGGCTGTCATGGTGCACAGCCTGCTCTGTGTGTCTCGAATGCTCAGCCAAGCACCAAGCCAGCACATGGGGTTTCAGCTCGCAGTGGTCAGACCACCATAAGCTTGTTGCAACAGTCATTGATCTGGGAGTCATTCTGGAAAATTAATGAAAGTAGGCTTTCTTTGAGATTTATGGTGAGTTGGAATTTCAACATAGAAATATTGCAGATTGTCTTATACGTCACAGTTCAGTTATTTCTCTTATGATTTTCCTAACCTTGCTTTATTAGCAGTAGTATCACAAAACCATCATAACCCAAATATGGGTAGGTTCTGCCCCTGCAAATTGACACTGAGTGCAAATGTCTTGGCAAGAGCTGCCAGACTCAAATCCATTGATGGGTGAAGGGTTTTGCTGACACTCGATGGTGGCTGCGGGGTATGGCCCTGGGGCTGCTGGGGAGGAAGGGATGGCATGGAGGACCACTCAGCATCCACAGGAGTGCACAACTACAAGAAAACACCCCACTTTTTGCAGTGGCTCAATTCAGGCCCATTTCCATCACCCGCAAGCTGGTTGCATTGCCAGTGTGACTTATTTAAGATGACGTGGTGAAGAAGATAATGCAGACCCTGCAAGTGCAGACCTGCATGGGAGTACTCACCCTCCTCATTTCGGTACCTGTAGCAGCTGGTAAGAAGGCTGAGCATAGAGATGAAGTTGTATTTGTTAAATAAAAAATAGGGAGTCCTGCAAATGGTCTACAAACACAGAGCCATATGTTTCCAAGTGATCAGTAGGTCTCTGTAAATTGGGTTTATGCTAAGGTGAAGACACATCTGCATGCTCTTTTTATCATGTGTAGAAACACTACCCATGGCTCAACATGTTTCCACTGCAGAGGTATATGAGAGCAAAACCGAAACTGTACCAAAGTCACATTCACACTTTCTTCATCCTTGTTTAGTATCCTCCATTCCAAATCTGTATCAAATTAATGCAATTGCCTTTTTTAAAGTGAAATCTGAGCAAGAGATTTCTCTCCCGCTCTCAGAGCTCTCGACGAAGCGACGATGACACCTTAGAGGAACAGATCAGGCGAACAAGTGAGGATTCGCGAGCCCTGAGGGAATTAATGGAGGGAGAACGGGGGAAACTGAGGCAGAGTTTGGAGGAGCTGCAGCGACTGCACAGCCAGGTTAGCAATTCCCACACTTTACATGTGGTCTTGTAAGACCAGTATTCATCCACCAGTACATACCTTCTGTGGAACAGATCAAGATGATAAATAACCCAGGAGAATTTGAGCCAAAACCAGTTGTGGTTGGATGAGGGAGTCTCTGTTAGACCCAGTTGCAGAGGCTTCATGCATTTAGGACCAGAGGTTTTGATAAATTGCCTAGGGCCCATCCCAGACATCATCACGAGCAGTGAAATTTCCTTTAAACCTTTCCCCCCATCCTGTTTCACTTAAATTCTTCTCGGCAGAAGACCTCAAAGTACAAGGCTGCTTGATATGGGGTAGTGGAAACTCAGAGGTATCCAGTCTGACCCATCTTTCTTGCACTAAGCCCTCATAAGAGGTATATGCAACCACTGGATGGACGAAACAGTGCTGCTCTGCTGTATGGCACAAGGATTGCCTCCTCCCACGGCACCATCACAAAACTCTCCTAAATGCACACCCAGAGAATCTTAATCATGGCCAACCTGGCACCGGACAACACCCCAGGTCCAACAGACAATGCCAACAGCAACAAATGATCCAACCCTGAAACCAACAGCAAACCCAAAGCACAAAATCACACTGCATCTGCACTGAAAATTTCATCATCTGTGTCTGAGATCCTATGCCAAAATCAGCAAATGGAGACAGGCAGGCAAGGAGATGCTCTGCAATCCTTATTTCTGCAGCACAAGTCTCCAAACACTGGAGGGGTCTGGAGGCTGCTGCAAAAGCAGCATTTGGCACAGCTGCTTGTGCAGCACCAGCTGCATTGGAGCAGGGAATGGGGTTAACACCCTTGGCTGGTCTTTCCAGCAGTGCTGTATCGCTCTTTCGCCATACCCTTTCAAGAAGAAAAAAGAAAACACATGCTTCTTCAGAAAGTCAGCGCAACTTGGGGTCTGACAGCCTCATGTAGGGCTATGGGCCCTCTGATCATGAGGCCAAAGAAAAAAGAGTGAGAGCATCATTAGATACCCCTGGCAGTGATGGCTGCCTGTGTTTGAGATGGGAAACAGTCCTGTTGACAAAGCAGCTGATTAGAGGCAGATCGCAGTGCGGGACCAGCCCTGGCACCCATCCCTCCTTGAGGACTGCTCCTCTCAGCAAGGTGGCCACCACGAGGGACCCCTTTGAGGGTCCAAACTTCTGCCCCCAGTGAGACATGAGCCCAGCCTCTCCTCTGGCCATGTTGCCATAGTCCTGCGCACCATCCCCTTGCCCTTAAACACACTGAGATGGAGGAGACACAAGAGCTTGATCACTGTGACTTGGCTATGCTGACAGACCACTAGAGGCTTACTCACAGATTTTGAGCGACCACCTGTATGTCTGGATGCAGCACCTCCTTGCACATGCCTTGGCAGGGCACCAGGAGGGAGCAGCACTTGGTTGGTCTCTGCCGTGGCTGACGTCTCCAAACTCCCCAGCCAACAAAGACCAGAGGACCTGCCCTGGATCGCACATCTCGACCCCCATTTCTGCTTTTTGAGGTCTCTGACTATGAAAGCTCTGAATATTTAGGGAGCAAAGGGAAGACTGCAGTTCTACTTTCTTCTCACACATCTGTGTTATATGGAGAAAGACGGGGCATAACTGCAAACCCAGCAGACATTGCTCTTGGAGGAGCACTCCAGCCTCACACAGCAAGTACACGTCTCCCACAGCTTTTGCCCATAGCCCAGCTTTGCACTTGCTCAGAGTTCATAATTATTCTCACCTCCCACAGAAGAGACAACATTGTCTTAATTTCAGTGCTAAAGAAGATCATCAATACAGATGAAAATCTGGTCCATCCGGGCAGCAGTGCTTTGCTGCCTTTGCACCCCTCTGTGTTGTCGCTGGTATTGATACAATCAAAGGGCAGTTCCTCCTAAATTTTGGGACCTCATAGCACCACACACATTCATTGTTCCTACCTTAGAACAAGGTCAGCCGGAGGAGACAGGAATCGCCCCTGCCTCTGACTACACTGGAAAGTGGTTTCACACCTCCTGTCTGGTCTGTTTCCTCCCTTTGTGGCATCCCATTCTTACCTGAAACACAGACAAAAACAACTAAAACACCAAACACAGTTTAGTTTTCTGGGGGCCTCTTGATCCACTGTCCCCTGGGATTTCAGCAGAAGTGCTCAGCACCTTTCCCAGAGCTCCCACCACTGCTCTCCATCACCTCATTGTTCTGAGGTGCATCCCATGCTGGGCTGTGGGGGACACAGCTTGGGCAGAGCCCCCCGATTCTCTGGCAGCCCCAGCACACAGCGGGGAACTTCTGCACACAGACAGGGCACGTTTGCACCCACCGACCCAGTCGTGCTGCGCTAACGGAAGATCCTCCCACGCCACTGATGTGATGAGCCCTTTTTGAGTGTCTGCCCTCTATTTAAAGATTTCGTTGAGGCTTAAAGTGCTACTGAGCTACATTTAGAGAAAGGAGGTGGGTCAAACACTGGAAGGGTTTCCAGGTGGTAGAGTAGCGTAACAGAGCATGTGTGTGCTCTAGACAAAGAAATTAAACGTGTATGAAATATTGCAAAGCTGTGCTAATGTAATCCTTGCATGATTTCACACCCTATTAACTCACTCTGTACAGGACCAAGATGATAGATCATTTCTCAGACTATTTAAGACTCTGCACATATTTTAAAGTCTAATTAAAGTTGTAAGATGTGCCAGTAACACCTTCCATGGCATTAAAGGGAATTTTCACATCCTTTGTCTCCAGCTTCAGACTACTTCAAAAGACACAATGGCCCTCCCCCCAAAAAATCTTATTTGCTGCTAAATGGTATTTGCAATGATTTAACCCTGGAAAGATCAGAATACAACAGGCAGACTCAGAGGTTGCATGCACAGGACAAGCCACCTGGAGAGGGGCAATATTTCAGCACTGATGCCATGGTGGATTTAAAGCCATTGGGACAGCAAAGTCGCAGGCAGGTCCTGCCCCACACAGCTGCACAGCTTTTGGTGCTGTTGCTGCACATTACTGAGGCCATCCTGGTGATTCACCTTGCTCAGACCAGTGCTGTCAGCATCCCAAAGTGCGCCATTGCATTTCATGGGGGTTTGCAGCAGCACTAACAGCCCCCTCTCAGCAGATACAGCTTCTCTTACAAGCAAGTGAGCTCATCCTCCAGGTTGGCCCCTGTGGCTTTTTATTTTTCCATCCACTCATGGTTAATTTACTTGAGTAACTCAGGGTTTCACACCTTCCCTCTGCCCACAGGTCACGCTGCTGAGCGTGGAAATGACGACGCTGAAGGAGGAACGGGACCGGCTGCGAGGTGCTGCTGAAGACAAGGAGACAAGTGAACGGCTCCTGCAGGCCATCAGGGACCGAGATGAGGCCATTGCCAAGTAAGTGGCACGAACAGCCAGAACTAGGCTGGGCTAGCAGTTACAGAATGCCTAAGCATGAGATGCTTCCAGGCTGGGTTTTTCCAGTGCTGGTCTGAGTCACAGCAACAAGGAGAAGACTTGAGTGAATCAAGTGGAAACAGTAGGTCTGCCCTATTTGCCATATTTTTCTTCTTTTGCTCTTCCAGACACACAACTCTGCTTTCCTGCTCGTCCCCATTACAGCCCTGCTTGGGCTTCTTCCCTAAACCTCTGGTCACTCACTCTCCTTTCCTGTTTCAGGGTCTTTTTTGCATCTCCAGTTCTGCAGTTCTCTAATTTTCCTCTCATGGTTCTCCCACTGTATTTTCCCCATCCTCCTTGCAGACCTGTGCAGTTTTGCTGCCCCATAGCCCCTTTCCCCAGCTCTGTGCTTGGGCTTGCCACGCTGCCCTGAGCACTCTTTGCCCCAAGGAGAGGGGCAGAAACATTCATCCTCTGTGCTCCAGGTAGAAAGGATACATCTGATAATCTCTTCAATAAGCTGGTGGACCAGGACACCACCAGTCCACCTCCTTATGGAAAGGCCTAATACTCAAGCCCTCAGCAAGAGCTGGAGCATAAGAGCATTGCACCTCTGCAGCATGCACAGTCCCTTCATATATTTTTAAGTGACCCAATCATCTGTGCTGCTCTTGCCTGAGCAGCCAGCTACCAAATTCCCATCGCTGTCCTCTGTAACACCTCCATCTGTTGGCAAAAATCAGGAGCATCCCAGCTGCACTGCCGGGTGCTAGAGGGGTGGTTCTGACATTTCCAGCGCGTGTGGGTTGCTGGTTCTGCTGTGGCTATGGCAACACGCTGCTGCTGTGATAAATCCCCCGGTAATATCCAAGCAGCAATGGGGAGCTTCACAACAAAAGGCTCTTTAAGGTGCTCAGCCCCACAGCCGGGAGTGGAAGGGTACAGCTTCTCCACGGTGGTTAATGACCCTGCTGGGACAAAGCACTTATATTTACGGCTGACTGTCCTGCCACGGCAGAAGCCCAGAGAAAGAGGGACGTGACAAGTGTGCACGGGTGAGTGGTGGGTGATTAATGAGCAGAAAGTAGCTGCAAGTGAAAGCAGACAAGAGCGTCTCGCTAGAAAAGGAAGTGTCTCCATAGACTGAGCAGGCTGCTCCCAGCTCGTGACATGTTTCCCACCTCGCACCTCAAGGGTTAAGTCATTTATGTTAAAGCCCTCCTGAAAAAAAGCCTTAACTCTGAACAGAAATAAAATCGCTGCCTGAGGCAGACATCTGGCATGGAAAATTTTTAGCTTGAAGCTGAATGTTGGCAACAGGGGAAGCAATAGGAAAATAGGGTCCTAGAATAGGAGGTGTTAAGCAACCACTACCTGGAATATAAACACAAATTCCCAAATTGCTCTTCTGCAGGGGAGCACAAGGGAGCTATTAGGAGGCAATGAATTAGCTACACTTAATAACATGCAATTATTTCTCCTGAAAATGTTTGCAAGGAAAGATGGTTCCCAGCAAGCCATGTTTCAGTTTCCCATCACACAGCAGTTAATTGAAAACTTAAGGTTTGTGCTCACTTGTGTGCTCCCAGCACAGTGAGCAGCATTTCCCAGCTTGGGCAGCTTCGGAAATTGCTCCTTCATAGAGGACAACTCCTTTCCACCAGCCAGGAGCAGCACCCAGGGCCCTTGGAGCAACCTTGGCCATGGCATTGCAGGTCCAGTGGCCACCAAATGGATGGCAAGAAATGCAGCAGCATTCCCAAGTGGCAGCACAACCCCATTGAAACTGGGAGCTTTACTTAAAAGCATAGTATTTAATTCAAACAATTTTAACAGTTTGTCATTCTTAAAAAGCATAGCAATGATAAACCATCTTCCTTCATTTCTTTCTTCAGTCAAAGTCTTTAGAAACTGAAAGCAGAGTTGTACTCTTTGAGGGGCTTTTTTTGTTTGTTTATATTGCAACTTATTAATCAAGTCATCAGAGACAGATCATTTGTTTTGTAGAAAATACCATTTCCTTTCCTATACATTAGTAAAGAGAAGAAAAAGAAAAAATATTTATCTGTAGATTCTACCTCATTTTAGATCTCAATTTTTAATTGCAGATCCTGCACATTACCCAGGCACACTATATTATCTCACACAGTAGTGTATCTACCTTTTCCTATTCTTCGTAGCGTGCTTACCAGAGATCTGCTGGTTTTATAGTAACGATGTCTACAGTTCTGTCCCACTCTTCAGGTGAATAGGTTGTCCAGAACACAACAGAAATGAACAGCTTCCGATTTGGGAACTTGCCAATGAAAGAAATTGTTGACTTCTCCTCAAGGATATGTTTAACACTTCCTAAACAATCGAACAAACAAACAAAGTCACATGCTCCAATTTCTCTCTCTCCCCCCAGGAAGAACGCGGTGGAGGTGGAGCTGGCCAAGTGCAAGATTGACATGATGTCCCTCAACAGCCAGCTGCTGGACGCCATCCAGCAGAAGGTGAACCTCTCGCAGCAGCTGGAGGCCTGGCAGGTGAGCAGCCCTCCGCCACAGCCGGCTCTGGGCAGCACGCGGCCCAGGAGGCACCCTTGGGTGACTTTGCCCTGCTCCCCGTGGGTTTGCTGCATTCTCAGCCCAGGCACCCATAGGCAGGAGCGCTTGCTTTTGGCTCTGCAGGAGCCAGTGACGCAGCGATGCTCAGCGGGGTGAAACCCAGCCTTTCAGCTGTGAGCTGTTAACTAATTATACAGGACCGGCCATTTAAAATGGAGAAACAAACTGTATCTCGTGGCTGCATGGAGCATGGGTAACATACACTTTTCAGAGTAACCTGCTGTGGCCTGGGGAGGGGAGGTGTCTGTGTGAGAGGTGTCCCTGGGCAGGCACAGCATGTCCTGCATTACCATGATGGAGCAGAAAGCTGGGAGGCAGAGAGGTTGTGGTGATTGTTTTGCGGTATAGCTGCACTGTTTTCATCTACTCGGAAGATCTGGCAAGATGGAGAAGCTAAAATGCCAGCTCTCCACCAAGGTAAAAAAACCCAAAGCCCCAGCAGTTCAGCAGCTGCCCTGAAGATCTTCTACTTGGGTCAGTGGGGAAAACCCATGTAGAGGCAGAGAGCCCTTGAGAGCAGACCGAGCTGTCTCCTCCCAGAAACCAGCACCAAGGGAGGCTACTTTAACAGAAAACAAGAGGAAAGGTCTGGACCAGTTATAGTATTTTGTTGCAGACCGTGCAAGACCCTGCTCTACTAACACCCAGCCTGACCAGTAGAAACCTCTCCCATACAACCTTGCTCCTGTTTCAACTCCACTGTGTTTTCGTTTCTCTCTTTTTTTTTTTCTTTTCTTTTCTTTCTCCTGCTTACAGTTTGCTTCCTCAGGGCTTTTTACTATCTGGCTCCTTTGGTTTCTGATCTAGTGGCCTTTCTCAGTTCCTGTACCAACAGCTTTAGTCGTACACCCCTCCTGCCTTTGAGGTGAGCTCCCTGCACCCTCACCAAGCACCCGCCATCCCCTCGCCCGTTCCATTTGCTGCCACCATCACCCACATCTGTCTTTGTCCTCATCATCAACTGACAAGAGAGGCCAGCGGGGATCTCCATCACCCACCAATATTCTGCACAGATACCCCTGCCACCCCAGCACCCAGCCAGGGGCAGCATCCAACACCCCATGGTGAGGGTCAACCCCCCAGGTCACCATGGGGAAAGCAAGGCTGAGGTGCATATATCATTGATCCCCTGTATTCAGCATATCTGGTACCTGGAAAACTTCTTGAAATACAGAGTGGGGTTTTACTTGTCAGCCTCATGATCTAGTAAGTGACATGCAGCGCTCTGCATAGGAGCTGTCTGTATCCAAGCTCTGCTTCAGTTTGGATGGGTTCTATACATTGAGACCTATTTACTAGTACAGTCAGTATTTAGTGCTGGAATATCCCCAGCTTAGGGTTTTAACAACAGGCTTTTGCTTTCTCACTTTATGTTGTCCATTGGCAGGCAATACAGCAACCCCAATCTTGCCCCTACCATCTCTCTGAAAGGAGGATCAGGGTCACTAGCACTGCAGAAAGTCATCTCCAACATACTGACCTGAAGTATTATTATGCAGTAGCAAAATAGTTTCCAAGCACCTGATGTCCCCAGAACAGAAGCTCAACCACAGAGACACAAAACAAGTCAGGTGATTTATGTATTTTAGGGACTATTTTGCAAAGCTGAATGTTTCTGATAAAATGGGATGAGATTCTCTGCTTTAGCTGGGCATAAATGGAGGCTTTAATCTGATAAAACTTTGCTCTTGCACAATTCTATTCTGCACTTTACCAAGGACCATCAACAAGATCACAGTTTTCTGTGAGCACATAATCACACCAGCTATCACACAGGCCAGAAGCTAAATCCTGCACATCCGAGCCTGGCGCAGGAGTGGGTGTGCACTTTGCCCCCATGCCTAATGTGACCCCCACTGGTATTCATCATTACCTGACTGGGAGCAGGAGAGGCATTACTGGGAGTAGGGGAGGAACATGGAGCAGAGCTGGAGGTGAAGAGGGCTGCTGCGCTGACAGCTCAGCGGCTTCAGTGCAATAGCGGCAGTGGCACCATTAGGTTACAAAACGCTGCAATGCCAGCAGAGAACTGCAGCCTGCACAGCCACAGCCACCAGCCTCCGGGTTCTACTTGGGCAGCTTCAACCCTTCTCCCATGCAAGGGGGCCCAGCTCTGGCTCACAGAGAGGATACACACTGTTTGCACCTCCTTCAGCCTCATCCTTTCTGCAAAGAGCAGAAGCTCCTGCCCGGCACTCCCAGACCACACTGGTACCGAGTTATCCAGCTTTATGGGATCAATTTATCAGACAGATCTCGTCCTGCTGGTGTTTGTCCTCCCTCTGCATCCCCAGACGCTCCAACACCGCTGCCCGGTGCCAAGGCCGGGAGCGCAGCTCTGCCCCAGCCTTGCCGTGTAGTAATACATCTGCCCTGAATCTCCACAGCCGAGCGCTGTGCTCTCTGATTCACGCATCAGACAGGGACCCGAACACAGTGCCCTCTCAATGGAGCGTGCTTACTTTTATATATAGATAAAAAATATTTTTGCATCTGTATCTATGTATAAATCATACTCATCCCTTGTTATGTGGTTAACCAATGACACAGATCTGCCGTGCTGGAGCCTGGGTGTCTACTCCATTTTCCAGAAGAGGTGCCTTCAAACTCCAAGTCCTATGCATTTCCACGTGGCAGCTTCACCTCTAGAAACCTGTTTCACCCTAATGCTGTTGTTTACCTTCACCTCTTCAACTCTCCCCCTGTCTTTCCCCTTCCCAGCCCTGCTCCAAAAAGATCCAAAGCTTCCCCAGTCCACGTAGCTCTGCACCCTCCTGCTTGCCCAGGGCAAGTCCCCATACTAAATTCAGGTCCTGGCCACAGCTATCAGTCCTTCTCCCTGCACAAAATGCTGCAACAAGACAGTAGCCGTAGTTCAAATTCCCAGTCCAAGTTGGCTGGTTTTATTCCACATCGAGCTACAGAGCAGCTGGGGCACCCACTGGGTGATGGCAGCACCTTCCCTTCCGTCTCAGGGCTGCCCCGACGGGCTGCCCTGCACTGAGTGCCGAATGAACAGCACTTCCACCGCTACATCCCATCCAAACCACCCTTGTTGTCACCGGAGAGTGCCCCCAGTCCTAATCAGAGACCACACCACTGGAGAACAGTTGACTTCTCCAGTGGGACTGGTTTGCTACACACATTTTCACTAATCTACAGTTTAAATATGCAATTATAGCAGAAATAATGGATCTGAAGGTTTAAAATTAGTCGAATGGTTAGTCAGGTTTTCAAGGAATGCATTAGCACGTCATTAGTGGCAACAGAACTAATTATTTTGTATACAGCAATTTCACTGTGCTGCAAACACAGATTGAACCAGAGCGTTTCTGGTACATCTGCAAATCCACAGTGCAGTTATTCACGACAAGCTGTCAGTCAGAGAGCTCCCACCGCTCTGCTGGCCCCAGGGGAAGCAGCGGCTGTAAGGAACAAGCACATTCTCTTTGGGAAGGAGGGGTCTGGTGTGCCCATGTGTGGCCCCAGCCCCTCGGCAGCACCTTCCCCGAAGAAGCCCCATGAACAAGAGCCGTGCAGGCAGCTCTGTCGTGCCCACCTGCTTGCTCCACATGGCAAACACACACACCCGCTCAGGACAGACATCCTTACATTTTCTGGCATTTGCTTTCAGCTGTATTTGTTCTCTTTTATTTATTTCTCCTGGCAAAGGAGACATGCACAAGCTGCAGACAGCAGAGAAACGTAGTTTATGGGGGTCACAGAGTCCCAAGCGGGGTGACGGTCCTCTGCAAGACTACCTGAGCAATTTATCCCTCAGAACTGTGTGATTTACCCTCCTCGCTCACTAAAAAGCCTCCCTGCAGCACAGAAGGCTGAGCCTGCTGCCAGGTGGGGAGCTCGACCTGTCCCCACTCCCGCCATCCCTCCTCCATCTCATCACAGCACACTTCACACCGATTTCAGCCGCGTCCCCGCGCGAGCTCCCTTTGAGCATCAGCTGCCGCTAACACCTATCTCCTCTCCCTCTGCCGCAGGATGACATGCACAGGGTCATTGACCAGCAGCTGATGGACAAACACCCGAAGGAATGGAGCCAGCTTGCTTATTCCTTCTCCAGTGGCTACGGCGCAAAGCGGAGTGCCAGACCCTCCCCCGTGTTCAGGCCGGAGCAGCAAGGGGACGAGCCCGTTGGGGCAGAAGGGAACCGGCTCTTTTCCTTTTTCAAGAAAAATTAATTTGAAAAAGAGAAACCTCTCCAACGATTCCTGCTTCAAGATGGGGAGGGGAACAGCTGTCCAGCTTGCTGATGGACCCAACTCTGATCCACTAAGAAAAAAAGAAGGGGGCAAAGGAGTTAACCCTTGAGACTCTGCACTATTTACACCGCACCTGGTCTGAACCAAATGTTTACATGAATTGGAGATTTGCAAAGTGATGTGATACTAATAGAAAGAAACTTTTCTTATTCTTTAAGTGAAGCGATAAACTTCAGGGTATATTTTAGGCGCTTTGACACAGTCCAGTTTCTGCTGCGAAGAATAATCTGATTGTCTTAAAAGCGTTCTCATGCTGGAGAAGGAACTAAGCAGCCCCAAGATAAAGCAGCAGAGGGGACTGAGAGCTGCCATCATGGCAAGCACAGGGGGAGGAAGAGGGCTGAATGCAAGAGAAGAGAGGGGAGTCACCAGCCTCTGGTTCTGGCAGCTGTGATGTCCTTCATCCGTCCCACTGAGACCGGAGTCGCTCTGGCCCCAGGATTGCCGTTTTTTGACCAGTGCAGCTTTCTCTGTGGTGGAAGCTGAGCCCTCGCTGCAGGTCCTGCCTGGGCGCCGTCTCCCCTGCAGCTCTGCGGGGCTGTTCACTCCTCGCTGGGAATCCAGGCTCCTGGCACGTCAGGGCACTTGTAAGATTGCTGATGTTACCATCTTCTCTATCTCCCTCCTGTTACAGAGATAAGAGTTGCCAGAGTCTGTAGTTACACAGAATGTTCAGGATTTCTCCCCAAGAGACTGACCATCTACAACAGATTACAGACTGGATAGGAGTTGTGGATGTTCAGTCCTGGGGCACCTGCTGTCCCTCCAATGGCCAAAGGTCACTGTGGAGCTTCAGCAGATCCCACACCTTTCCCCAAAGCCATGTACCCCTCCCAAACAGAGTAAGAAACCCGTCATTTAAACCGGAAGGCCCCCCCAAATGCCTAACTAATAATTCACTGAAAGCCTACGTACAATGGTGTCAGTAGGTCTTTGACACTGGGTTGGCAGACTTGATCCTCAGAAAACATGCAAGCATCTACCTTCACTAAAGTCAAAGGCGATTAGGGCATCTACAAAGCTCTGGAAAGCCTGTGGCTTATTCCGTCCCATGCAGTAACATTATCTATGGCCTGACAAAAATGATGAGTATTTGTCCCTGCCTGCAGGTCATTTACTACTCAGCCCTTTGGTGAGCAGGCAGCCAAACCTCCTTTTGACTGAAGATGATCAGAGCCTGCTTTGCTGTAAGCATGACTGGATCAACAAGAAGGAACGTAGCTTATTTGGTGTATGGTGCTGGAAATCCTGCAATACTTCAGTGGGGACCTTCTCCACACACTGGATGGGCACCTTACAGCTCTTTAATGCAGCCTACCATCACAAACCAGCGAGGAACGCCAGCCTGCTGCTCTCATGCAATTTGCACACATTCTCCAAGCTCACGATGCCCACAGGCCCTAATCTGTTTCCCTGTTGCTCTAAAGAGGCTTCCACCCACTGTCCCACCGCCACGGAGCGAGGTACCGTCAGCTCTGCCCTGCTCAGCAGCTTAGGTGCTAAATCACCATCCCACAGCAGCTGCTGTCTCTGCTCACTACGTACAGTGACAAGCTTTCTGCTAGAATTCAGTATCAAACACCTTCTTCTAAGAAGCAGGTAAGAGGTTGGTGGTTTGTTTTTTATTATTTATGGGATAGGACATCCATAATACCTCAGTACGAATACCCTTTCTGCCTACAAAGATCTGAGCATTCCTGTATCTCCTTGTTGGCATGAAACTACCACACTGGTATGAAATCATCTTATGCTGAAGTAGCTCCATGTTGCAAGGAGCAGAGCACTCTTTGGGATTGAAAACAACGGTAAAAAACTGAATGGTAAAACCTGTTTACTTGAAAGCAATGAAACCTGGATTGCAGATCCTGCTCCAGGAAATTCGTGGGTAAAGCACCACCGATACGGCTTGATGCTCACAGGGAAAGGAATCTGGAGTCTCACAGGCAGGGAAGGACTGGACCTTGGCCTCTCCAGGCAACGCTCAGCTGTGGAGTATCTGCTCGTACCTTGTGCGAGCCAGGGAAAGGACTTAGTGCAGTGGCAAGTCCTCCCCCTCCCGACTTACCTGTGTTGTGACTCTCGATAGGGCAGAGACATGAGGCACGTGCTCAGCATCTCCGGCTGTCAGGACTCCATTAGGCCCATATACGTTAACATAACTTTGATGCCTGCAAAATTAGGCGCTGGTTGATGGATGCCAGCGATACCTGTGAACAGTTGTCTTCTACACGTTGTTTGAAAACGATGCTCTGCTGATGGTGGTCCTGTGAACATCTTGGTCCTCGCAGGCCTATTTTCTGCTGCCAGTTGTCACTTCCCAGGCCCCAACAGCTCTTCAAGCCACATGCCCAGCAGCAGCGTGGGACTCTACCCCCGTAAGGATGGACAGATGTACGTACGTATGCAATCCGAAGGCAAGGCCCTTAATTTATCCAATGAAGATGCAGTAATGAGATGAAGAAAGGTGCCTTCTGCTACATTTTTGCTGAGAGGAAAGCGACTCCTTCAGTTGCAGGAGTATGCAATTGAAATACATGGCACATCTCTTCATTTAAGGAGGAACCTACCTTAATCCCATTGCAATTTTATTTATTTAATAAGAGTGATGGAAGAGATTGCAAGAGAAGAGTCAGCATGTTGTAAGGGGCCACTTGGGTATGGTTTCTTAAAACTAGCCCCTTAACCCTAAAGATTTAGTTGCACTACTAAACCCTGAAATACAAGAGGATTGGGTTTAATGAACTGGACCACACACCAAAGGAGACCTCCTTGTGCTGAGCTGCTACTCAACAGGAACAGAAACTGCCTTAACACAGCAGCTAGGTTTTGTTGTTTTGTCTTGGAAAACCTCATCCACATCAACGCAGTCCCTCAAAATCTCATTTGTCATGTTGTGTTTTCGCAAGGTCCTGACTGTTTCACCTTGAGCTGTCATTAAAACACTCATCGCCATCCTGTCATGGCCAGGAGCCTGGAGTCATCTTTGCGGCGTTGGGCTGGAAGACACTCCGCTTGTGATATTCAATACTTCTAGGACACGTGGCCTAAAGGAAACATCGGCTCCAGTGAATGAGATGGAGGAAGCACGTTAATCCAGCAGGTGCTCAGGATCCCAAAGTAGACCTAAAGAGTGGGATCAGCAGCTTGAAATACAACACTCACCCTTGTTTTTGAGATAATGGTAAACGAAACACTAGCGCTGCACAGTCACTGCTCAAACGCTGCGCAGAGAAGAGATGCCTGCTGAGATTAAGGTTACAAAGACCTTCCCCACGGTTAAGTAACAGGTGACTGTTCAGAAAAATGTTTATTATGCCAGCCGAAGGGAAAAGGATCAATCTCGCTTTAGGAAACGCTGCCAGGGAATCAACTGGAAACAAGGAACAAGTAAGTGTCAATGAGAGGCAAGTCACTAGCACTTTATCGTAACCCAAACTTAGATCTGCAACTTGCCGTCGCGATGAACAACAGATCAGTTCATGACAACAGAATAATTTTGCACAGAGAAGCAAGAAGCGAGGTTACAGGCAGCGCTGCATGCACAAGGACTCGGTAGCTGCACGCACTTGTCCTACTTAGGGTGGTAAACTCCAGATCTGCCTCCACATCAGGCAAACTCTCTACTCCCCACTGGCTATAAAAGGCAAGATTGTTTTAACCAAAAAGCCAAGGAAGGAAGTGTCTGGGTGCTGCAGCAAC
This sequence comes from Pampusana beccarii, assembly GCA_013399365.1. Classification (NCBI taxonomy): domain Eukaryota; kingdom Metazoa; phylum Chordata; class Aves; order Columbiformes; family Columbidae; genus Pampusana; species Pampusana beccarii. Next base: position 763,293 of record VWYH01011240.1, read on the forward strand.
GATTCCCTTCGATTGAGAGGGAAAAAGCACACAGCAGGGACAAGCAGAAAGAATGTATCCATAGATATGTACATATACCACAGTGCTGTAATTTTTGTATGTAGCAGTAATGTAAATAAATGTATGGTTTTTATAAGATACATACTATAAAAATCTATAAAGGCATATTTTTAGTAAAAATGCTCTACTTCTTTTGTAAATAGTTCTCTTCAGAATAAAACAGATCATTTATATGATACTGTCTCGGCTCTCAAGTCACTGCTTATCTTACCTAGCCGCAGAGCAAGCTCCCTTTTTGAAGTCTCAGGACCTAACAGCACCTTTAGTACTTCATCATCGCAAGAAATTCAGCCACAGAAAGCACACGGCATGTGTTCAGAAGACAACAGTCCTGGAAAAATAACATTTGAAGCTTTTATATCTCCTGCCACACAGGAAAACAGAAAGGCAAGCTTGTAAATCTCCTCCACCTTCCAGCCATTTTTATCATTTACTGCCCTTTCTACCAAGGGATATTCAAACCCTGATAAGTTTAGACACAAAATACAGATGGACAATGAAACACCTGCAGCTTGCGCCAGGTCAGACCATCTACACATCCTCAGGATTCCCCTCCAGTGACACCAGGGCCTGCCCCCACAGCCCGTCTGTGCATCCGGGGCAGGCGGGGGACTCAACACAAAGGGCAACAAGCACAGCAACGGTTGCACAGTTCCTAAACACAAAAACATACCTTCATTTCCCGGGAAAGCAAGGAAAGGTGCCACACGCTGTTTAATCATCTCAGGGCCTTTGAGGAGAAGCTTTCAAAGCTCACTCCACACTTTTTGTAGAACAGAAAGACCAAAGATTATAGCAAGATCATGAGCATCTCACTGTCACGCAGAAACAAGGTTACCGATCCCAGCTTATTCTTTTATTCATGTGTGAAACTAGAATAACAACCAAACATTTGGAAGCATTAATTGTGGTTTTGCCAATTCTCCCTTTCCCAGGAAAAAACCCCAACTCTATATAGAGCAGCAGAGCTCACCCCTGACTTGCCACCCTCCACCTCCATATGCTGGACAGCAGAGGAAACAGAGCCTCGAAAAAGATTTGGCAGCTTGTAACCTTTATTTTTAGTTTTTTAAAATTATTTAAAAAGCATAATTAGAAACTTTCATTACAGACATAATCCTAGCAAACCAGTTAGACATTCCATTGCTCGACATTTAGGAAACTTCACATCAGCACCACTAGAGACACACTCCCCACCCCTTCCAATTGAATAGTCAGTGGCAAGAGCAGAGAGGTAACGGCTCCTCTACAGCCAGCTCTAGGAAAACACACAAAAAATATCCCACCTCAAGCCAGGAAGCTGGACACCTGGATTGGCAGAGTTCAATCCATGGCCGCAAAGACCTGGACTCGAAGAGGACCAATCTTTCCATACAAGAGAACACTCCAGGCTTGGGTACACCAATTCCTCATTTTATTGCATCATTTCCAGTAAATTCAGACATTTTATTTGCTCCTGCCTGTAGGAAGTTACTCCTCCTTAGATCTGCACACACGCTACCGCAAGAGTCCCAAAGTAACGGAAGCGGCGACCGTCACGGGAGAGCTTCATTTCAGCAGGAAGGTGTGAGGACCGACCCAGCTCCCCCCTCGTGCACACAGCACAGCCCACACCAGTAAGCAGATGGGATGGACTGGTGTCACTTCAGCCACCGCTTTCCACGGCCGCTCGTGTCTTACAGTGATCAGAGCTCACACTGTCATCCCAGCTCACTCTTATTCTTGGGTTACCAAGGAAAGATATGTGAAGAAAAGAGACGGGTGAAGGCAGCTGGGCACACGCTCCCAGCACCTGAACTGATTAAAACCAAAAGTGTCACACATTCATTGTTTGCTTTTTTTAAAAAAAAGTCTTTAAAGTGATTGATTGTGATGTGATTGTATGACTAGGGCTTTTACCACAACCCGTAAAATCTAAAAAAAACGCAGGCAAGATAAGTGACTAAAATTTAGCCTCTGCTGGGGAGGAAGGGAGAGAAGTGGGCTGATCCAAAGCCCGTGGACCTCGGTGAATCACACCCTACCAAACTAAGGCCAGCAACTCCATAGGGCCACATCCTGACAAACCGAGTATGTCCGCCTTCAAGGTCTTAAAGGAAGTCATACCCTCTATGCCTTTTAGTCATTTTAAGGAAAAATTCTTTTTATAATTATTATTTAAGCAATTATTCAGGCGCTGAGCATGTACTTTCAGCCCAGACATTTGATATTTTAGTTACACGCACAAACACTCTCCACCTTTAACTACATCTACTCAGGCTGATGAACTGAGCCCTTGTTTGCCCAGAGTGGCCAACAAGGACCAGGAAACTGTTGCTGAGCACAGCGAGACCAGTTTGTTTCCAAGGGTGATCCTCCACCACCACATAACCCAAGCAAGCAAGCTTTCCATTTCTTTAAGTTAAAGAGCAGTCCACCTTTCTAACAGAAGAAACCTGGGAATGATCCTGCAGCAGCTTTCATATTCAGACATCAATCCAGAACAGCTGGATTTATTTTCATGCCTTTTCTCCCTCAAAAGCTTTGCCACCAAAATTCACATTCAAGTTCAGATCGCGTATTTGTGGACAGGGCAACAAGGACAAGTTTGGGGTTTTTTGGCAGAATCACATGTTTTTTTGTTGTTCTCAAAAGAAATGGACCCTCACTAAGGACCCTGGCAGAATCAGAAGCAGAGGTCAAAGGAGTTAAACTTTGCTTAAAAAAAAAAAAAAAAAAGTTTTATCCGAATAAATCCCTCTTCTGCAGGTCAGTTTGTTTTTCAGTATCTTGATACAAACTAAAGAAGAGCACAGGTACAGCTGGGCCGCAGCACAAGAAGGTGAAACCCAAGGACCCAGCCACAAACCTGGATCGTGGCAAACTGAAATTCAAGGCCCCAGCAGCAGCACCAGCTGCCAGCCCAAGGGCTGGTGACGTGAAACCCCAGGCTCCAGCAGCAACACCTGCAATCCTGGTACCTAGAAAAACAAAGCCTGAGCCCCAGAAAAAGCCTGGAACTCCAGGTGAAGCCATAGGCCCCAGGGGCACCAGTTGCCAGCCTGGAGCCCAACAGAAACGAAGCCGGAGGCCCCAGGAAGCAGTTGCTGCCAGCCCGGGGCCAACTTGAATTAAGAACTTTGTACTATTTCTTTAAAAAGATGAACTCTGCAGTCCATGATTGGTTGACATTAAGAAGGCATAAGCCAAAGCGACAACAGGGAGGCGAGGCTGGTTAAAGCAATATACATTATATACAAACTCTTGGGTTAATTAGTCCACTTGGTAGGCAACGTCCTTTCTTGTCTACAAGGCGCACTGGAATGAGCAGGGGAGGAGAGGGGGGCAAGATTCCATCCGATACCTTCTTGGCACTGAAGTGGTAAGGTGCCAGCGCCTCTTGATAGAAAACATGGAGAAAAAATAATCTTTAAATAACAGCACAAAACTGAGAAAGTCCTCCCAAAGCCTGCCCCAGTGGAATTGCCCGAGTCTAGCTGGAGGGGCTGATCTGTCTGACAGCAGAGTCTCTGCAGCAGGGAAAGGGCATTAGCAGCACCGCTTCTTTCTTTTACTGTTCTTCGTTAGCTTCACCACATCGTTCTGTTGCTGCTGTTGCTGCTTTGCTAAGTTTTCTTTCTTTGCTCGCAGGACTAGCTCTGTAATGCAATTAAACATCTGCAAGAGAAACGAGCAAGTTCAGACCGCCCAGGAATCCAGGCCAGCTTTTGTGGGAATTGCTTCAACAGAACAGATATTTCAATAATGATTCACAAGTCTTCCCCAATCGACTATAGGCTAAGCAGAAATCTAGTATCTTCCCGACCCACTCCCAAGCTCAGTCAATCACCCCTCTATCCTCTTTCCATAACCAGTAAATAAAAACCAGTCAGTTTGCCAGCTGAGGCCAGCAGTGAAGACTGGGCAGTGCTCCCTCCCAGAAGCATCCTCCCTAGTGACAAATCTTTCCTGAGAACATCCCTGATACGTCAGCACTGTAAGGCCTGTGAAAATGCAACGTCGGCTCCTTCACTTCACTTCCCCAACTCTTCCAGGCACAGCTGGATGCCTCTTCTTGACATTTTACCTACTCGCAACTTGTACAAAGGATTCTATCTTTATTCCTCAATGCGAAGAATGTAATTCTTACTTCTTCCCAAACCATTATCCCCAAATCATTTTATCTGTACTCTTCTGTGTATTAGATTACCTCTTCCACATTAATATTTTCTTTGGCGCTGGTCTCAAACAGTTGGATCTCCATCTGCCCAGCAAATTTATAGGCATCTTCTGTTTCTACCACTTTTCGCTCTGGGTCATCATTCTTATTCCCCACTGAAAAAGGAAAGTTAAAAAAAAAGGTCAGTTTGGTACTTCAGCAGGTCAGCCTGTTGTAACCCTCTGCTCAGACACTTACCCAGTATTCGGCAGACATCATCACAATTTTGATTAATTTCATGCAACCACCGTTTTACATTCACAAAAGATTCTGCACTGGTTACATCGTAGACAACAATGACCCCATGTGTTCCTCTGTAATACCTATGGAGCAGGAAAAGACAATAAATGTTAACTCAAGCTCTTTCTCTTAGCTCCTACAAGACTCATAACAAATCCCCACATTACAGCAACCAAGTGCCCCCATTTTCTTTCCACTGGGAGTCATTTAATTCTTTTACAACAGCTAGATCACACACTATTCCTCTAAACCTACAGAGTTCCCTGCTCGTTCAGCCCATACAAGTAGGTTTCGAAGTCCAACGGCTGCTGTTTACTTCCTTGTTCAGGTTGCCAAGACGTTCCAAGATTAATACTGTCTTCCAGGTACAGAAGCAAAAGGTAGCGCTGACCCCAGTGTGTCCTCAGACCTGGCCGTGGTGTGAACCTCTGCGTTGTACAAGCCACAGCGAGTTTTCAGAGTGATTTGGTTATCTGCGAAAGATCACCTACAGACTAGAATTTCAGCAGATCTCCAAATATACTCAACCCCCAGTCACAGCTCTCTTGAGCTCACAAAGATTCATCTTGTTGAGCGACCGTGTTCTGATCACACCTTCCTACTCAACAGATCAACTCGATATGTGCATTCAAAGCTCTCCGCTACCTTTAGCCATTAAAAATAAGCTTCATTTCAGTTTATTGCTATTAGTCTTGGGCAACCAGCAACTTTAAAAGACGATGAGCAATTCTGATATACAAGAAAAAGATCTGAATTCAAGTTCCAACCTTATCACCTGCATGAACCTACTGAAGGCAGACAGTATGCACACCATGAGAATGCTACGCAAAAAAAGCAAGCTCCACCTTCTCTGTTCCCAGCCACATTCACAGGGCTACCAGGTATTTACTGCAAATGAGGCAGCTTTGACCAAAAAAACCAAACAAACCAAAAAAAGAAACAGTTGACAGTCAGCATCCTGTTTTTATATGTTCTGTAGCTTTATTCTTTCCCTTTCATTTCCTCCTCTTTCTTATGATCAGTATTAGGATTTTTAATAAAACAAATTCAAGAACTCAACACATCAAAATTGAGGATTTTCCCTTAAATTGTGACAGCATTTCTAGAACTTGATCTCTTCCCACAAGCACCTCTTGCAGCACTGTCTCTTCCACTGCACTTTACAGATCTCCACTGTGGCCACTCCGGTTCCTTTGATCATTTATTCCAAGTCAGTGAACACATCTTTGAACTTCAAAGCCTTTTAATCAAATCCAAATGCCCTACCTTAAGGAAGCTCTCAAAGCTTCGCCTCACTTCTGCTACTGATGTGCCTGAGCACTTTAAGAAGACAGGCAAGTATTTCTTCCATGCCATGTTTTACCAGTAATTTATGCTGTACGTTCACTTTCCTTGGCAAGAACTCACTCAGGTAAGAATTATTTACTCCCAGACCATAAGAGATCCTGCACTTCCAAATATTCTACTCCATTTGGAATAATTTCCTTTAATAGCTTTAAAACTTGCTACAGCACTTCATTTGTGCTTTACTTCATTACAAAAGCTCAACTTTATTTCATAACTTAGATCGTTTAGAGGGAAAAGTATTCCATAGCCTGAATCCACACGTTGCAAAAATAATCCATCCTCTCCTGACACTAACGTGTACTGCACACAGTTTGTGAAGAATACTGGGTTTTGTGATAGCATCGGAAAGGGAAAGATCGCCGATCCTAACACCACACTGGATTTGTATACATCTGAACAACAAACTAATTATCTTCAAACTCTGCCATATCACCTAATAGCCTTTTATTTCAGCAACCCCCAGGCTGACCTACCACTTCCTAACACTGAGAGTTACATTTGCAAAGACAACACTCAGCTTTAGAGAAATGTGGTGGTTCATCTACAACTCCACAGAGCTGCTTCGTTCTGCTGTGCACACCATAAACCCACGCCTGGTATCCCTGCCACCCAAACCAGAGGGCCCAGCGGAGCACCCTGATGCTCTCACCTTGCCCACACACCTGAGTTTTCTTCTAAGCAAAGCATATGATGTCAGGGAGTAGAATAACAGGCACCATGAAAACACGGATCTCACTCCTGACGTGCCGTCCGCGCAGTCGTCGTTTGCTCCCAGGGGTGAGGACTTTGGGCTGGACCGCTACAGCATTCAAAACTTCGCAGGAGCTGGGAGCTCCTGCCACAAAGTGCTAATATTGCCAAGCAGCCCACCAGAAATACCTTGCTTTGTGCCAGACAGCAACCCCAGACTCCTGTGGAGTCCCTACCAGCACACACTGCTCCTGTTTTTGGAAGGGAAAACTGTCTGGCACATTCTAGAAAGGTTGCGAACCCCTCATCTACACTAAAATGCCATTTTCCCCACTGGCTGACATTACCCTTTAGCAGCCCCAGAAAGAAGACCATGACTACCTTTTATTCTCTAACTCTTAAGCCACATAATACACATTTTTCTCAAAAAGCTAGTCAGGCTGTTTTCTATCATGTGTTAGATACAGCCTTGTGCCCTAGATAACATTTCAGGCTTAACAAGTACAGCAAAGATTCTCCAAACCCAAGTGTAGGACAGTACTAGAAAACAAAATCCCATTTATCCTACCCCATACTTCAAATTTCAGAATGATGCAGTGCAGAATTGCTTTTATAACAAGTTGTAGGCTTTGGCGAGTAGAGAACAGATGGGGCTTTTGGCATTCAGGGAGGAGTAGGTGTAGATTTTGTGCTTTTGGCAACCAAGAGGTAGTTGAGGCTTTGACACCAGGGAAAGAATGCCTTATCTTCTGCCCAGCCACATTTTAGGGAAGATGGAGACCACAGATACGACAGCAGAAGAGAAATGAAGTTCTCAATCTCAGCTTCCCATTCACAGACTGAATGACTGATGCTGTGCTCTGTATGGCAGGAGCACTCTGCCATGTACCCTACAAACCTCAACAGCCACTACCCACTCCTATTGCTACAGATAAATACATTAATGAAATATAGAAGAAAAAAAAAGTTACAGAACAGTTATTTATGTTTAGAGTGTCCATGAAAGTATCCTGTTGAGGTAAAAGAAACCAAACCTGACCTGAACGTGCCCTTGGATGCTTGGTAGTAGCCAACAATTTTCCATATGGTTGGAAAGGTTACCAGGCTCTACCATTTAGCTTTGGTGTTGAAAAGGCTTAAATGTTAGCATTCTTAAGTTGAAATAAACACCTAAGTTGCTTGTTCTACCTAGAGAATTACATTTAAAGAAGCTCAAAAACATGAGCTCACTGCCTTTGAAACATTATCTACTAATAATGCAGACGTGACACAGAAAATCTCCAGAACTGGTTAACCAAACTCATCATGTCCTTCAGCAACCTGCCTTCTCCCCTCACATCTCTCAAGATTGCCTCTCTGAGCAGAAGGGAACCTTCTGCCACTTGTTGTAGCACCCCTACTACAAGATACCAGTAAGAAAGCGCTCAGATTTCCTCTAGTAGATGCTTCCCAAGATTAGCATCTGGAGTATAATAACTACTTTCATGAAGCAAGATGGTAGCTAAGTAATATTTAGAAGAGACAGAGTATCATTGACTGTATTAGTTCAGTAGGGCACACATGTTCATTTTTCCAGAAAAAACCAAAACCAAACAACATCAACAACAAACACCCTCCCCGCAAAACCACCCCAAACCAAACCAAAATAAAACACTAACAAAAAAACCCCTGGCCAACACGAAGGACAGGTCATTGGTTCAATCTAGCATCTTTGTTAATACATCACTAGTTTGTATTATACATGTTTCCTTATTTTTCATTGCTCAAGAATTATAACCAACTCCAGAGACTTCTTTTTCATACTCATCTTTTTTTTTCAGGTGTCTGGAAGCACGTCTATTGCCATAGGTCGGTTGATTAATCTTTTGACCATCATATCTGGTTTACGAGACACATGAATTCTATCCTTTCAAAAAGCTATCCCTCTCTTGAACAGGCCATTCCACCCAAATGCATGGCAGAAAGTCCCTCTGCATCACTGTTCATCCTGAGCTACTATCTGAGAACTATTAAAGCTTAAATCCTAAACCCAGAGTCCTGAATCAGGACAGAGTAGTCCCACCTACAAGGGCAAATCAAGTACAGGAACTGGTTGTTCATGCATCTTAAGAATTCCTGCTAATACAGCTGAGTCCTGGCATGCTACATCTCTGGTGAATTAAATGAAATTTAGAGTTTGGATGACATTCTATGCCAACCAAATTCACACAATTTGGCCTCTCCTCCCACTAGGCACCAGCTATCCCAGTATTTCTACATTTAACAGACAGTAAAAACAACTGCTGTCTTTTATACTTCCCATTCTGAAATTCTGACCTAGTTTATTTTTTTCTATAGAATACTCCAGATCAATTTGATTTCTATTTCTTAACAGGTTTATTATGCTTTTCAGCTTCTGTAGCACTAGTCAAGTAAGATCAAAATAGCACAACCTTTTAATGTTTCTCAATTTTCTACTATTAGCTTCCCACCACCTCTACCATTTTGCAATTCTAGGTCTACAAAGCAGTACTTCCAACCTATTGCTATTATTACCAGATGGGCTCTAATTTCAGACTTCCTTGCCAGGCTTGGCTCAACATCAATCTGAACTCTACCTTTAACTGTAAAGGGACTTCCTGGTCTACAGTAATGCTGAAGGAACACCTTTCTATATTCTTAACCTCCATTTAAACCTCAGTCTAGTCAAAGACTAGACGAAGACTACTACACTGTTGACAGTACACTTGCACTCCACCCATGATTTGGTAGCCAAGCCTTTTTGTAAGTACTGCCATGGTAACCTGATTGGTTACTCAGTTTGAGATAAGCAAATCAGTTACAGTATCACTTTGCCAACAAAATAGATAGAACTATTTCTAAAGTCCAAATGTTGTTATCTCCTGTTTTTACAGGTGATATGTTTGGGCCCAGAATGACTCTTGAAAGATACCGGCGAACACTAGACAGTCACAGCCTGCTGACCCAGCAGCAAAAGTTCTCACCACAATGTAACCAGCGTTTCCAAAGTGTTTTCCTCAACACTTCAAATGCACACGGACATGGGAACTTCTTTGCTTCGAGTGGCACGAAATTAAAATCTTTCTTCCCTGACCGTGGAAGATTCTGTAACTCCCAGAATTAAGGCAGCAACACTGGGGCCTTCACTTCCCCAACAGTAAAACATACCTCGCTTTGGTAAAAAGCTATGCAAAAGAAAGCAGCAGCAGCGTTCAAACAGGTCATGGCACAACTGCCCTCAAACCATTTCAGCTTCTCTATTTTAAACATTAATCGAAGAAAAAAACTGTACCTAAAACACTACAAAAGGTTGCATTTGCAGCTATTCCCATTCCCAAAACAAAGCTCCCTTTCCTGGTGTTCCCCACTCGGTGCCGGCCACCACAGCGTTCTGAACCAGCTGGCATCGGCCCCGCCAACCAACGCTCATTAACGCAGCTCCGAGTCGTGTCGGGGAATCTGAAAACAGGAAGGCCGTTTGCTGACTCAGCACTAATTGGGGCGCGCTGTGAGCAGGCTGTGCGCACAGCTGACGGAGCCGCAGCCGCGTCGCTGCCCCCCCTCGCCCCTTCCTGCCCCGAGCTGCCTGCAGCGCCCAAACGAGAAGTGATGTCACCCACAGGAACCCTACGAGAGGCAGCCAAGTTTTTTTCAAGCTAAACACTTAAGAAACAATGGAAGTAATCCAGTAATATCCGTACAGAAGCGCAGAGGAAAGGGGCGGTGCACACCTCAGGTTCAATTTTGCCATTTCTAGCTGTTTAGATGTAACGCGCATGCAACCAACCTCACTATTTTTATGTCTGAGTAAGTTAACCAATACATCAGCTAAAAACGATTCTCCTCTCAAAACAAGAGCCAAAAGTGAAGTCAGTCACCAAAGACCAAGTGAACCACCTAGGCCTTTCAAGAATTTTTGTTTTAAGCACCCAAAGGAAGCAAAAGTTCAATTTCCAAGTGTATTTTTTTTCCTCTACCCCTAGTGCCATGATGAGCAGTCCCACCTTCACTGCAATCAGTTTACAAATATATTTTATTCTTAGTTCCCACCACGGCAGCTCTGGGTGCGGTTTCTCCAGGAACAGGAAAAGCTGTGCACATGCTGTTCAAAAGGACAATGAGCATGAAATTGAACCCGAACCAAGGAAAAGGTTAAATTCATGTGGGCGCTGCTTCAACAGAACTCCACACAAAGATAGCTTCTGAAATGCATTTGTCCTGGAAGAAAACTAAGTGCTGGAAATCCTATTCTTCGATCTCAAAGCTACTCATTAGTTACAACACAGTGACGGAAAGTTCACGCTCTGTCCTTCTGCAATACAGAGGATGACCTTCTTGGCTTCAGACGCAAGTTTTCTACCACGTGCAGAACAGTGAAATAACTCCAGTTCTACCATTTGGAAACTAGCAGCAGAGGAGTAAGACACAGTAATCATGGAAATGTGCAGAAGAGTGAGGAAATCTGAAATCCCAGTTTCAAACTTGGCCATACAATCACCACCAACACGATTTGTTCTAAAACAGTTGACAGAAGTCCCACTGTACAGACAGCAAAGCTATTGTTTGCTAATCAACTGCAAAATTAAAATAACTAAACCATAACTCTAAACTACAAGATCCATACACTAATCTCCACCTCACAAAGCCCAGTTATACTCACGTTGACGTAATAGTCCGGAAGCGCTCTTGTCCAGCTGTGTCCCAGATCTGAAGCTTCACCTTCTCTCCATTGATCTCAACTGTCCGGATTTTAAAATCCACTCCAATCGTGGTAATGTAGCTGCCTGAAGAGAAAGCACAGATCAGTGAGAACCTAAGTCTTGGTCATTTTGGATGTCCCAAAGCACACTTTGGAATGCTATTTGGCAGCAGCACTCAGACTGGACAGGAGAACAAGGTTCCCCATATCTTTTAAAATGTCCTGCTGATCTGCATATTTTTATCTGCAGCTAATAACAGATAAAGCCATTTCTCTCATGTTACCCTTAAAGTTTAAATCTCAGTTGTACAAAGTAAAATTATTCTTCTACCATGCTGGTGGTCAAGAGTAAGCATCCAAATGTCTCAAGAAACAAAGAGAGTCATAGAATCATTAAGGTTGGAAAAGACCTTTAAGACCATCACGTCCAACCATTAACCTACCTCTGCCATGTCCACCACAACACCATGTCCCTCAGAACCTCATCTACACATTTCTTAAACCTCTCCAGGATGGTGACTCCACCACTGCCCTGGGCAGCCTGTTCCAATGCTTGACAACTCTTTCAGTGGAGAATTTTTTCCCAAGATCCAACCTCAACCTCCCCTGGCACAACTTGAGGCCATTTCCTCTCATCCTGGCGCTTGTTCCTTGGGAGCAGAGCCCGACCCCCCCGGCTCCAAGCTCCTTTCAGGCAGTTGAGAGATCAGAAGGTCTCCCCTCAGCTCCTGTTCTCCAGGCTGAACCCCCCAGCTCCCTCAGCCGCTCCCATCACACTCGTGCTCCAGCCCCTTTCCCAGCTCCGTTCCCTTCTCTCAACTCGCTCCAGCACCTCAAGGGCTTTCTTGGGCCCAAAACTGACCCCAGGATTCGAGGTTTGGCCTCCCCAGTGCCCAGTCCAGAGGCATGGTCACTGCCCTGATCCTGCTCGCCACACCAGTGCTGGTACCAGCCAGGATGCTGGTGGCCTTTTTGTCCACCTGGGCACACGCTGGCTCGTGTTCAGCTGCTGTCAACCAACACCTTCAGGTCCTTTTCCACCAAGCACTTACCAGCCACTCTTCTATGAGCCTGTAGTGCTGCCTGGGGTTGTTGTGACCCAAGTGCAGGACCCAGCACTTGGCCTTGTTAAACCTCAGATAATTGGCCTCGGCCCATCCAGATCCCTCCGCGGAGCCTTCCTACCCTCAGGCAGATCAACACTCCCAGCCAGCTTGCTGTCATCTGCAAACTTACTAAGGGTGCACTCAATTCCCTTGTCACAATCACTGATAAAGACATTTCAATCATGGAAATTCCGAGACAAAGTTTTGCTTTAAATGCCTGTGCAATCACTTATTTTGAATACAGTCTAAGCTTCCTCCCAATAAATTAGTTATGTCACAAATGTTAAGTGGTTTAGCCACAATATTCAATCAATCTAAATCCCAAATGGCCAATGGGAAATCTACACAGATTTATAGCCTAAGTTAAAAAATTAAGCTATTTCTGGAACCCTGTCAGTATTTACATATTATGGTACTTTCAGTTACAAGTGAAGATCAGACAAGGCGGCTTGTGTAGGCTTATACCAGGAGAAGCAAGGTTAGAATCATAACAGATTCCTAGTACAGTGATCAGTTAGTAAATGCACAAGAAAAACTCCTGGTCAACCAGCAGCATGCAAGCAGGTCTTGACCATTTCACTTACTGAAGTAAATGAAACACTCACCTGAGAACGTATTATCTGCAAAACGCAACAGCAAACTGCTCTTGCCCACACCTATGACAAACAAATACAGCAAGATCTTTGAATACAGTCATCGTAGGTGTCAGGTAACATGACAGTATTTTACCCATTCATTGCATTCTTAACTCGAACTAGGATCTTCTCTCAGCAGATCATTTAATACCATCTGCCTTGACTATCTGTCTCAGCACTCTCCTTGCAGATTTCATCCAGCACGCTGCAGTCACTCCAAGACTCAAAATCCTTATTGTAGCAATTACAGGGCTTGTTTTGGTTTGGTTTTTTTTTTGTCCCCTCCTTCCTCCAGCCCTCAGCAAACTCTAAAACAGTAGCTTTTGAACTGTGGTCAGTTCTAAGAGGAGATAAAAGTGTAATAACTAAAAGCAAGTTTACAATCAGTAGACTTACAGAAAGATCAAAAAATGAGTGTGTCCTGCTGATTAACAAGCACTCAGAACAGTGCTCTAAACCGTTCTATTGAATTCCACTTGCACATCGTGCTTAACACCACTGCCTACCCCCCATTCACTGATGCTGTGTTGAACGGCAGTGGAATTTGGACTACTTAGACAATCAGCCCAGGGTTAGGTACCATAAAGCTTATGTTATCATGGCCACAGTTCAAAAGAAACCTAAACCAAACAAGGGAGTTGGGAACCATTGTTCTGTATTGCCATCCAAAACAGGCTTGTACTACATCTTGCGGGAAGGACACATACCTTTCTGAAGTTGTACCTTTCACCAAAATGTTCCATGAAACATTTCTTTAAGTGCTTTGAGTAGCACTTCATCCAGGTTTTCCTTAAATGATTGTTTGCACCCTGAACACACCCTGGTGCAGGGAAGCATTTTTCACAGCGCTTCAAACAAGAATCTTAACAGACCCACTCCTGCACACCCAACCAAGGGAATCTGGGTATCAGAATGTCTCAAAGTCGTTATCTTTGCATAACATCTCTGCTGTTAATGTCCCTTCCTCTCCCTTCCCTCCAAAAAAGAAACTTGCTATAGCATGAAGAGGAAATTCAACTTCACCAAGGTGATTATCCATCACATCTTTTCAGGTAGAAGTTAAACTAATTGTTTTGATGACGTATAACTTGCAAGTTCTTCACAGAAGACCTGTGCAAAAAATGCGCAAGGACTATACAGAACTCCAACAGTTCTCAGCTGCTGGCCTCGGAAGATACCTACCAGCACACACACACACAAAAACCCCACAAACCAAAAAATCTGCATGATTCCAGATGTCATTTGCAAAAGAGTACAAATCACCAGATATCTAGAGAAGCCATCCTCACTTCTCACGCAGTGTTACAAATCCTAAAGAAACAAAAAGAACGCTAGTAAAAAACACAAAGTTACAGCATGCATACACTGAATACCTCTGAGCTCAAAAACCGTAGCAGAGCTGTTCCTAAACTTTAACAGAAGACTGGTTACTTAGCAAGAGCTCGACCCCTGCAAAATACCAGTTGGCTAAGATTAAAATTAAAAAAAAGTTTCAGCAAGTACTACACTTTCTGATCAAGCAGCCTTGGCCTCCAGCTGAATAAAAAGAAAGTAGCTGGTGGAACCCACAGACTCGTCAGACCACACCACCTTCCTGAAACGTCAGTGAGCCCCGGGCTGCGCTGCAGAGCCGCACACGACCACTGCGTTGTCACACTGTCCAGAGATACCAGCTGGCCTGCCCTGCTCTCAGCGCTCGGGCATTTTCTAGAGAAAAGAAATCTCCTGGATTCAGGAAGCTCTACATGCTCCTGACAACGATCTCACTACGCAGATGCTGCCTCTGAGCCGCACTGTTCATGTACAGAGACACCACACTCTGCATGACCCTCCACCTCCTACACAGAGCTATTTGAAGAGCTGGAAAGAGAAGGCAGGCAGGGCCTCTTTGCTTGTTGAAGACATCAAAACAAAACAAACAAAAAAGGCCCATTGGCTTTGCAAAATCGAAATTAAAAGCAAATTTCTGTGCCATACCAGTCTCCAAAGCCTGTATCTTACTGAATGGTAGAGTGAATTAAAGAAGTACATGCAAAGCGCAAATCATCTGTATTAATTTTAAGTATTTGGCACAACTGAGATCACCACCAGCTTTTCAAGATGACCTGTTCTAAAAACACACAAACCTACTACCCTCTTGACATATTTGCACATGGGGAAAGCAGATGAGATAGAATCATCCTATCCAGCATCAGCCCACTTCCTATGGCAGGGAATAAACATCAATAAACAAGGCAAGCAAACTGTTTTGTGGAAGCAGGGACAAAACCTTCCTGTTGGGGTTAGCAAAAACAAAAAAGAAAAATCAATACTCAAACTACATAGTGAGATTTAATTACAACAACAGAGAACCACAGGCAACCCAACAATTCTCACAGTGTTTTTTTCCTCTCACTATAGGGACTCCAGAAGACTCAGCTAAGAAATTTCATTTCATTGTTCAAAATGAGGAGAAGTCTTCCTCAGAGTTTTCACCATCCTGTTTATCTTGCCTGAACAGTTTTGAAACTCATCAGCAAGCAACAGAGCTACTGCTCTACCCAGAATGCAGCATTTGGTTTTAATAATCCATAGGCTCCCAAAAGCACCCAGGGTTCTAAGCTGGTTTGAAGCTGTTGCTCCTTCTTCCTCTTCCTTTTGTATTTCTTCTTGCAGACACACTTTAGTATAGAATAAAATATTTTTACATACAGCTAAAGCTTCTGGAGGTGACAATTGCCAAGATCGTGCAGCATTACACTTGCACCCAAGAGCCGTGCCTCGCTGCATGCCGGGACCTGCTGCCTGAGGGACCACACCTCTATTAAAAGCAGAGGGTGGATGCCATCTCCTCCAGTTTATGGAAATTAAACTGTAAGCTGCTGGAGTGTTACCAACACTGAACTGGACTGAAGGCTGGAACCTTCCCAATCCCGATTCTTATGTGTCCAGGCTAAAGCACCAGACACAGGCCGAGCTCACACACCTCCAGGAGTTTCTGAAACTGCTGCAGAAATATTCACAGGTATATTTTCAAAAATCAAAAACTACTTCTTATCCATAGCTATTTAGGTATTTGCATCCTATATGAGAATTAGGAGTACACAAAGCCACCAGCTCTTCAAGGATTTAAAAAAGTGAGAAACTCTAGAACTGGGACTTCAGGTTGAAGCACTACAAGAGTCTTAAGGAACAATTAAGATAAAAAAGAGTATTAAAACGTAGTAGTCGCCATACTGGCAGCAATGGTCCGTAGGGCCGAGGAGCAGCCAGTGCTTCCCATGGACGCCTTGAACCGCCTGTCGAAGGGCAGGGAACTCCCTCCTCAGCCCGAGGGATTAGTGGGCGCCCTCCAAACCCGCGGCTGAGGGCCGGTGCTGGCAGGAACGCCGATGTCGCCCTGACTTCTACGTGCCTAACCTGCCCTTTTCCTAAACCTGCCCGAGCTATTTACCGGAACATCCTGCGGCGGCCGGTTCGGCGGGCTCGCAGCAGACGCTCCCACAGCCCAACGCGCCCCCTCAGCCCAGGGTACCCGGCCCGCCTGGGCACAGCCCCGCACCGCGGCACCGGCAGCACAGAGGGGGGACCCGACCCTCTCGGCCTCCCCCGCGCCACCCGGCCCCGCCGCCGCCCTCAGGCCCCTCACGGCCCGGGCGGAGGCAAGGGGCCGCCACCCCGCCAGCGGCCTACCCCTGGGCCACAGCGCCCGCCCTCACCGCTGTCGCCGATGATGAGCAGCTTGAAGAGGTGATCGTAGTCCCGGGCCATGGCCGGGGCGGCGGGAGCGGCCGCGGGCGGCGGAGCGAGCGGGGAGGGGGGGAGGGGGCGGCGGCGGCTCCTCCGGGCCGGATCCACTTCCCGAACAAACAGCCGGAACTGACAGCGGTGCCGCCGCGCATGCGCAACGCGACGGGGACCGCCAGCTGCGCCGGCACGCGGCCGCGCGTGCACCGCCCCTCTCCCTGAGCGCATGCGCACACGCCGCTGGCCGCGGGGAGAGGGCGATGCCCCCTCAGGCTCCGCGGTGGCCGCTGCGCATGCGCTGTCCCCCTCCCCGGCACGCGGCCCGTGGCCGCGCCTGCGCAGAACGTGGGGCGAGCGAGGCGCCTCGTGCGGGCGGCGGCCACGGCGGGGCCGTGAGGGACAGGCCGCGGGGGAGCTGCCGCCTTCCCGGCTCCGCGCCCTCATTCCCCTCCCCGGGAGCTCGTCTTCCTCCTGTGCCGGCCCACCGCGGCGGCGTGGCCCACCTCAGCTCCCGCAGGCATTTGCATGAGGCCCGTGGATGCGGCACGAGGGGAGGCCGCCCCCGGGAAAGCACCGAAGGCTGAGGGAGCCTAGCGCTGCCTCAGCGCGGGGCCTGTGCGCCACAGCAGCCAGTGCACAGCGGCAGGAACTGTTCCCGTCAGGGCCTGGCGCGCAGGTGAGGAAAGCACGGTCCCGCAGCAAAGTCCTGTGAAATGGGCAGGTGTGTCGGGCAGGTTCGGCAGTTCAGGCCAGGCTGGAATTAGATTCCTGGGGTTTTAATGCAGAGGGGTGCATGAGTATGGCTTAGGAGCGGCCTTGGTTTCACACA
Source organism: Pampusana beccarii (assembly GCA_013399365.1). Taxonomy (NCBI): domain Eukaryota; kingdom Metazoa; phylum Chordata; class Aves; order Columbiformes; family Columbidae; genus Pampusana; species Pampusana beccarii. The sequence continues at coordinate 780,823 of VWYH01011240.1, forward strand.
GGTCAGCTGTTCCTGCTCCATGCACAGCCCAGAGACACAGGATTTCAAATGGCACTCTCACAGTTGTCTAACACACAGCCTGAGTGATTCTGCTGTCGCTTACACACATACTGACTGCACAGACTCTGACTGTGATCACTTCTCGGTGGAGACGCCGCACAAGGACAGTGCTGGTTTTCTCTTTGATTATTTTTCCTACAAAAATATATGTTTTTACTGGTAATTCAGCTCCTTAGATCAAACAATGCAGTGTTTTGGTCTAGAATATATCAATTACTTAAGATTACTTCTTTTCCCAGTAACTAAGGTTTTCGATAATACATGAAACAGTAACAAAAGGCAACATGCTAGGTATTGCTTCTGTCTTAAAAGTAATTTTGGTTTGGCAGAGACTCAAACCAAAATATTGACATAATTAAGTTGATAAAGTTTAGAATTCATTGACACAAATATTAACATGCATTTGTCTCTCATATGAGGAGAGCTTAACATTGACTGAAAAGCTATAGACTCTTCTCTCTGGATTTATACAATAGGGTTTAGTTAAGAGGAATAAGAATCTCTTTTTAAGGCAATTGTCTCTAACCAATTCTAATTTCCAATGTCTTCTCCATAGGATATTGCGGTATGGGTTCCACAGTTATATTTTTCGTATTTGTATGCAGTTCTTCTGGAAACAGATGGCTAAAATAGCGTGTCTGGTTTGAAAATTATTTTTTTAGCACATAACAATTGCATCCCCTAAATACTTCTGATCAACAATATCGCTAATGTCTGTGGTTGTAGTTATAAACCTTCCTTAATCTCAGCCTTCAAGAAGTGTTGTAGCCTTCAAAGCTCACCCCTGTCCAGTCTCACACATCTGAAATCCACCGAGATGATCTCCATTGTGCATTTGCAGTGGGTTTAAAACACCACACCCTATAGCTCATTCTGTGTTATCCATGTGACATTGCTAACTGAGGAGCAGGAAAAAGGATGGAGTGTTACCAGGCGTGAACATGTGTCATTTTACAGCCTCATGCTTACAGAAACCCTGCTGGAAAGGGCTTTGCAGCACCCTAAACCTAGCTTAGTGCTAAAGCAACTCCCCCCCATCCGGCATGTCACCCACCCAGTAAAGCACTTGTGCAGCCCATTGTATAACCCAACACGTGCCCTGAGCATTGGGGTAACTGAGGGAGCTGCGTAGCTGTGGGGAGGTCCTTTGAATCCAGCGTACAAACCACCAGCTCAAATCCAAAATGACAGTGGCTCTTATTACGTTTATTTTTAAAATCGGGAAACCTCATCATGTGAAAAGCATGAGAAAATGTGCTGTTATCTAATAAAATGGACAGTACAAACTGTGACTTATCTATGAAAAAAATCAAAATATTTGAATATTTTATACTTTCACATTTGTCTCATTTTCATTGAAATTTTTAGCACCTTGTAAGTTTAAACATCTCATAAATTATTTTTTTATCTTCTTGAAATACACTCAATTGAGCTGTCACTCAGACACACTTGCTTGACAGTTCAAAGATGTTATTACAGTCAGTTGAGGGGAAAAATTATCTTTTACTGACAACTGGTATTTTTAAGACATTTGAAATGAGAAAAAAAATTAATTCTTTAGTCTCCAAGGCGGCACAATCAATTTATCAGATCTCATGTTGTGGCAAAAATTATGGGTATTTTATTATATTGCAGTGTATAAATAATTTAGTGAAAAGTAGCTATCAAAATCCAAATTCAGTGTTGTGCTCTAATGGAAAAATCAGCATACTCTCAATAAGTGCAAGTGAGCTCCTGCCTCTTACTCCTCCCTCTCAGAAACAACTAAACTGAGTGCAGCAATTCAGCTGCTGTTTGGAAAGATGAATGAGTTTTTCCACTAGCTGCCACATAATATGGAAATACAAATCATAAAAATAAGTTAATTTAAAAGGTTTCTATCTAACTAATTTTCTTTCTGGTGGCAATTACAGAGACATGGGTGGGACAGCTCACATGACTGGAATGTGGTCATGGATGGCTATGTCCTTTTCAGGAAAGACAGGCCAGCCAGGCAATAATGTACCGAGTACTGTCCAGGTGCAGTTGAGGAGCAAGTTGAGAGTCTGTGGGTGAGAATTAAGGGGCAGGCTGGCAGGGGCGATACTGTTGTGGGTGTCTATTACAGGCCACCAGATCAGGGTGAGGAAGTTGATGAGGCCTTCTACAGGCAGCTGAGAG
>VWYH01011240.1:783407-878586 GCA_013399365.1 Pampusana beccarii
GAGGATGGAGCCAGGCTATTCTCAGTGGCAACCAATGATAGGACAAGGGGTAATGGAATCAATCTGGGTGTTCCTGCTCTGGGCGGGGGATTGGACTAGATAATCTTTTGAGGTCCCTTCCAATCCCTAGCATACTGTGATACTGTGATACAGGTTTATGTGGAGCAGCAGTTAGAGATAAAATAGGTATGCCACGGTGCCGATGATCAAACAGCCGTTTTTCAGAGAAATTTGCAATTTTTTTCTTCCTTCTTGGCTGCAGTGATTAAGTGAGTGATTCCAATACAACCACTGCTCTTTTTACCACCTATTTAACAGTTTTTGAATGTCAGAAAATCTTGTTACATGTTTCAGTGCACAGATTTTTTGCATGGCATGGTTTAACTGCTGTTCCTTGGTTATCCCAAAATATGGCTAATTCACTACAGGTGAAACTAATCCTGATGACCTGAGACTGACAAATCCTTAGCAGCATTTAGTTGAGTTTTCACACTTTGATTATTATCAATTCAGTGCAAAATACGTAGTTTTAAGATTTAAAGGAAAATAAATGAAATACAGCTGAATTAGGCTACTAGCGATCATGCTTGAGATCTCGTAGGTAAGAATTGAGATTTAGGACCCTGGAAGAAAGCAAATACAGTTTTGTTCTATAGAGGCAAGGAGGAAAGAAACACTCTGGAATTACTGACCAGTTCTCAGGATACTAAAATAAATACTAAAAGATGAAGGAGGGGGCATGAAAGAGAAGCAAATTATAAAACTTTTGATGTCTAAAACTAAATATTTTAGCGGCATAGGCTTTGAATTTCACACAGCAGTCCCAGAAGTGTAACATACAGACTAGATTAAGCGATTCCAAGGGATATCCACCAACAGTACTTGGAAGTTTTCAGTTCTCTGTAGTTACTTACGGCTCACTGGCAAACAATATGCAGCAAGTGGCTTTTTACAATGCATTACCCCAGGACTGGTGCTGCTCAGGATTTTCATTAATTATCTGCATGCAGGGATAGAGAACACACTTTTTAATCTGCAGAAAACAGAAAGCAGGGCAGATTTGCAAGTATTTTAGAAGGCAAAATCAGAATTAAAAACCACCTTCAGAACACAGGTAAATGTTATGAAATAAGTAGAATTCAATTTCATTAAGACCAACTGATAAGTACTGCAGTTTTGTAGAAATAGCCAATTTTGTAGAAATAGCCAACTGCATAAATCCAAGGTTGGAAATAAATAGCCAAAGAGTAATTTTGTAGCTTGGCTTCACAGCTGATCATAAACTAAATGCGTCAACAAGACGGTGCTGTTGCAAAAAAGAACACCCAGACCTTGTGTTGGGGTACACAAGTGTCTTACGTAGGGCTTGGAAAATCATATCTCCCCTAGAAAACCTGGTCCAGCAGTTGACACCATAAGACAAATACGAATCAGAACGGAACAGATATGGAGGGCAGCAGTATAAATTGAGAAAACACACAAAAAAGACAGAAAATCTAAAATTGTTTCATCCAGGACTGAGAACACTGAAGTAACAATGCAGTTGCTGCAAAAAAATAGCTATTTTCAATGCCTGTGTGAACAGGACAAGCAGCAAAGGGACTCAAATAGCAGCAAGGACGATTTTTTTTTTTTTTTTTTAAGACATGAGGTGAGCTCTGATAGTCTGAAAAGTTTGTATAATGAAATAGATGCCATAGAGAGGCTATGGAATGTCCATCATACAATGCTATAAAAAACAATGATATGGAAACCAGTTAGGAATGGTCCAGCTGGAACTGAGCCTATCTTAGGTGAGGGGTAACGAGCTGACTTTCCCAAGTCCCTTCCAAACCTAGTCCACCGACTCCTACAACAAATCTCTGTCACCAGGAGCCTGTACCACAGGCTTGGGAGCAGACATAACATCAAGAAGTTTTTGACAGGTTCTTGCACTTTTGACCAGCACAAAGCACAAGCACTCCAAGTATCTCCTTGAGATTGCATCTTGCTGTTTGAGGCATTAGTATGGTGAAGATAAAATGTTTTTCTCTTTGCTGTCACTGCCATGGCAAGGGGTAAATTGGTTCTAGAACAATGTGTGTTGCCATGTGGTTACATGTTACATTCTCAAATTTTACAATGTGTAGAATCACGTTCTCCTCCTCTCCTGATGGTCTGAGCCACCCAGACTTACATGCAAGGAAGATTCCCACCCACTTGAAACAACAAATCTTAATGCTCTGGCTTCTCTGGTGCAACCAGCTTCTGTGTAGTTTCATAAAATAGATAAGGCTCACTTAACTATTACTCTACATAGAATGTAAAGCTCATTTTTCCTTCTAAAATTTGCATTCTGCAACAAGATTTTCACTATTTCCATCAAGTGGCATAAAAGGTATTAGTAAATAAAAATAAACTTTTTTAAAAAGGAGTATATGTGGCCAGATAATATAAAATACTGCTTTTGTTGAGCAGTACAACTCATTGACAAAAAAATCTGTATGTTGGAAATGCCCAGTATCTTGTGAAGCCTTTGAAGACAAAAATAGAGAACTTCTCACAAGTTGAATAACTAAAAAGCTGTCTGTAGTCAAAAATATTTTGGAAATTAATAGGAGTAAGTACTTACAAATTTCATTAAATGTCAGGTCTGGCTTGGTTTTAAGCCCTAGCTCGTCTCAGTTTTGCAAAAGATTTTTATAGATCACAGCGCTACCCACTCTACAAACCATATGCCCTAGAAAATGCAGGTCCAAAAAAATAAATTACAGTGTAAGCTTGTTGACAAATGAATTTGCAAAAAGGACAGTTTACACCAGAAGGGATCAAAGTCAGAGCCTTTATTAAATGTTCCTTCTTTAAACAGACTGCATTTAATCCCCCTTTCGCATTTGCGATTTCTAAGGCTATTTTAAATACTTTGTTTTACAGGGATTTTCACTCTTCAGAACCGTCACAAGCAGCAAGTTAGCAGTACACAAAAACAATATGCTTTAATCACTGAGTTTTATTCCTGCTTCACAGGGTCTGTGGAAAAGACCGACAATACTTCAGTACTGGATTTTTTGCACAGACCCGGGAAAGGAAATAGGTGTCACCAGAGTTTAAGCCTGATGTGCTCTAGCCACATCTCACAATTGGCCACAATTTACCAATATTGATTAGTATATCTGTTTCTTGCACATTATCTGTTTCAAAAAGGGGACCAAATTTTCAATTTTCAGCTAATGCGGGTCTAATTAAGGCTATTCTGGTATATTTGATACTAAAATACTCTCTGGGAGTCCTTTTCATTAAATCCCGTCAGAATTATCATTTTCAAAAATGAAAACATTTAAAATAGGTGTTGGAGTTGAAATGCTGATGCAGCGGCCGGGTCAGTGTTTTCTTATCACGTCAGTATAGTGTCATCGATCTGTTCCTCCGAGTCCGCCTGGGCCGCCAGCTTCCTCAGAGACCGCCTGCAGCTTTCATTGAGAAGCTCCAAGCTGGCAGCATCTAGAATCTTGGAAACCGACTGTGGAAGGAAGACAACATCAATTACCGATTCCTTACGACATACCATTCAAAATAAGAACGTAAGCGCCGTAAAAGTTGTATTTATCTAAAATCTTTCAAACGTTCCAAAATCCTTCATCTGGTTTTATGATTCTGGACAGGGGAACTATCCAAAAGTAGCTAAGACTTAGAAAAGCAGTCTGGAAATGGCCGTACGAAGTAGTCCATCCCAAAATACTCTCTCTAGCAATGCTGCTGCTGTGGTGGGATTATACAAGTGATAAAAGCACTGAAGTCACAGTCCCAGCTAAGGAACTACAGCACCGTAAGGGCTGAAGGCATTTTGAAAGCAAGGCTACCATGTTAAACATGGGAGTTATGTTAAACACCTTGATTTTAGTAATACCGCACTGCATAGTTGTACAGTATCAGTATCGCGTATTTCTTCAAAGCTTAGCATGAGAATACTGATGCAGGTTTAATCCAAACAGGAATGTCCCACTCTGGCTATTTCCTAACAGACTGAGGCTCCTGGCACAACACCGAGCCACACACAGAGCAATGTGACACACCTCTACCAACGATCACATGTTCTTCTGTCTCATACCTCAAGCACTTCTTCACCCGCTCTCATCTTCAGAAGGTTGACGATAGCTTGGTCGCTGTAGGCCCTCACACTGGTGTTTTTGTCCTTTGTGTTGTCCAGAAGTGCTTTGAGAATTGGTTTAATTGTCGGAGGATCCAGTGAGGAAAGATGGTTTTTATTTGCCCACCAGATCATCTTTTCTGCCACCAGCTTTATGTCACTGGATGAGTTCTGGAGACACTGAAAGAGACAAAGATGGACTTAAATGTAGATACACCAAGAACAGGTATTTAAAACAGTAGTTCATATTTTTTTTTCTAATTTAAGTATTTGAAACTACAACAAGAAAAGCGAACAGTTTTCAACTCACAGGTATACAAGAGATAAACTTGTTAGCAACAAGTTTGACTAAAGTGTAACGGTAAGAGATCAAACCTTGAAAACGAGACACATTTTCAAAAGAAAACTAAAAATGTGGTTGGCAACAGGATCATAGGCTTCTGTCAGCTGTCTCAGGGAATGACAATGACCACGAAGTGCAGCAAAAGCACCTCTAAAATACACTAAACCAGCAGCAACAGCCAAGTCAGTCTCTGGTTGGAATATAAGACGCATTTCAACAGTGGATTTAATTTTAAAACAAAAAAAAAATAGAGCTTTGTATTTTTTATTTAATCTCAGCTTATTTAAAACATGAAAGCTGACATCTGAATGTCAGCTGCATTCATACTTGATAAAGGTATTGTGACAATGGTGATATTTGGATTTTAATGCAATAATATGATAGAAATTAATATATAAACGTAGGATTTCAAACAAAAAGTCTGCTTTGGAGAACAATGGTCTGCATCATGTCAATTTGCATGTTTGGTAGTTTTTTAAAATAAATTGAAAATAAATGTAAAGCCTGAAGATGTAACACATTTTATTTACAATAAAGATGACAGCCAAAAGAAAAAGCAGGTCTCCTGCTCTAGCACCACTCTTATCTCCCTGTCTTTTCTAAAACGTTAAAAACATCCAGAGGTTGTAATGTTTAAAATTCAAATCCTCTCTACCATGAGGGATACTTTTATGGGGAGGGGAAAAACCAACAAAACAAAACAAACGCACAAACAAAACCACACACACACAAAAACCCCACAAAACAAAACCACAACACAAACCCAGAACATCCAAGAAAGGAAGGACTTGTGAGGTAGAATACTGAAATATATGTCAACTGAAAAAAGCATTAACTTCAATACTCTTATCTCAGTCTTTGGGATATACTCCCACAAAAGTGGAAGTCAAGGAGACCTGCAGCAAAACCAGGTAAGAGTTGGTATTTATAACTTTAAAAAACTGACAGCTCCCCCCCACCTCTTCTCTCCTCTGACAGCTGTTTGTTACTGCAAAGGAAAGAACAAATTCCTAAGAACTGAAACTTAAGTTTACCAAGAAAAGATCAAAAGTCAAATTTCCATGTTACAGCGGGCATAGTGGTATTGTATGCACAGCTGCAAAGCAGGCTGATAAAGTGATTCTGTCTGTATTTTGCCACAAAAAGATCTATCTAGATTTTCAAGGATCAGGGGATTTAGAGCTTCCCAAGCTAAAGCAACTGAGCTTTCAGTTTTCATGCTGGTGACCATACAGAAATTTGACAGAGAAAGTCCCCTTTAGATCCAACAAAGAGTCAGATGACAGGATAACACCGCCAGGAAGCTCTCGGAAAATGTCTTACCTTAATGAAGAGGTTGGAAAGCTTTGGAGGCAGGTTCCCTCCTCCTTCCATGTGGTATTTCAGAAGGAAGCCCATCCCTCTGATGCCACTAACTGCAATGGGAATCTTCAACACAAAGACAAAAATCGGTGTTAATACAGCAGAGTTCAGCGGCCTGTATAACTGCACCCACAGTCACACCGACTAGTGAGCTGCTGCGGAAGGCTAACCAGATCTTTAAAAGCTGCAGCATGCAAAGCAGGAAAATATTGTGTTAATGTTACTGGGAAATGAGAGAACTAAGAGCCACATGGAATAAGGCTGCCAGGCCACAGAGAGCCCACAAGTTGCCTACACCAAATTACTCATTCAACCCTAGATTTAAAATCTTCCTCCTAAAGTGAAATGTTGTCATTTGTAAACCTGTTCTGTGAATGAGAACTTTAATAGGGGAACAGAAGCATAATTCAGTTGAAAGCTACTCTGCCCCTGAAGATTATTTAATCTTCATCTCCACAGAGATCAGAACTCAAAAGACTCACAACAGTCCTGTAATTTAATTCTAAAACTGTATCTAGCCAAGGGAGAATCTTCAGACAGCACTTGGGGATTTGCATTCTGTCTGGTACCACAGCGAACCTGCGCACCTTTTAAAACTACTCCCAACAAGAGCTTCTGACAGAACTGGCCCACTCTGGTGTAGCACTCACCCTGTCGGCAGTAGCATTGCTGAGGATCATCTCCTGGACGCTGTTGTAGTATTTGGGGGAACACAGCCTGCTAGGAGCAACGCTGACAGCCACCGAGAGCGCCAGGCTGCGGCCGTGCCTCACCATCCAGTCGATGCCGGAGACATCTGCTGCAAGTGGAAAAAAAGAACAGATATCCATTCCTCTTCATTTAAGAAAGCTTTTGTTTGTTTGTCAGTTCACTTCCATACAGTGAAAAATAATAAGCAGCATCTAAAGCGATGCCTTGCTTCCTCCGCTCCCAAAAAAGCACAGAGTGCTAACACGCAACACCTCTACCAGACAGGAACACCTCAGCAGATAGGGAAACCAGACACGGGTGACTGTTGTCTTCAGTCCTGTCCAGCCCACATCACTTAGTGGATGAAGTAGTTTGGCATTGGAATTACACAAGCTCTGGCTCTCTAATAAAAATATAAAAGTCATCTGTAATTTGAAAGCAGCTAGCAGACTCCCTTTTTAATTCTACAGAGAATAATCCCGTAGCACTCCCAAACACTCTGACTTCCTACAAAATTCATACTTTAATCTAACTTAGAGGTAAATTAGTTAATTCTCCAAAAGCTTCTAAGCCATCGGATGTGGTCCACCATTAGCATAAGCCAACCTAAGATCAGTGTGTCACCAAAAAAAAGCAGAATGGCCCCCCCTGCCTGAATGTCCCGTCACCTCCCATCCTCTCTGCCAGCATGAGTGATCACACAACCATGCTGGGACTTTCATCAACTCATCTGAAAACAAATAACCCCAAATTAGAAGCACCACCCTGTGCTTGACTATGTACCAGGGTGCACAGATGAACAGCCACGAGCAAAGAAAAGTACCAGAAAGTCTTGAGAGAAGATGCAGGTTTAAGATAAAGAGGAAGAACCTAAACAATTAGTCACCAAGTTTGCCTGAACCAATTCCAGTCACCTTAAACAGCTTCACCTACCCAGTAAGTGCTGGTGGAGAACGGAGCTGAGCTCCTCTTCCGACAGAAACGCGCACAGCTCTGCCAAGCAGCCGGCCGAGGCCATGCGGGTGGCGTCCTAATGGGGAGAGGAAGAAAAGAGTAACACCGCCCGAGCTCAATACTCATCAGAGACAAGGAGCAAGAGCAGCAAGTGACAGGAGACGATACGAAAGAGGAGGAAGCATTTTAGTAGATACCCTTTCACTCCTATTACCTGTGGGTTTCTCACAGTTCCTAAGGTTTCTTGTACATAACAGAACTTAAAGCCAAATCCATAGTCAAAAAAAGCCAGCAGAGAAGTGTTCGGGATCTCATATAAACTCTGATTTGTTAAATGGAAAAGTCATAAAGATGAAAGTGAATGTTTTAAAAGATGTGTTAAGAGTGAAGTTTAGGCTCGCAGTCTAGAAAGTATGTGTTACTTCCAGCCATCTCTAGATGAGCTTATCTCTGTGATAAACTCACACTACTTTTCATGTAAAACTGCCAGGTTTCGGTGTTTGGCTGGCCTATGTGACCACCCCAACACTACTCCTCCCCACCCTGACACTTACTATCCAGTGGGAATTTCTCAATTTTTTTATTCTAGCATGCAAACAGTTGCATGTCTGTGTTGCACAGATTAAAACATAAAGAAATTACTAGGTGATTAATTTTAGTCTCACAGATGATACTGTTGCTATCTGCCATGTATAGAAGACCCTCTGTGAAACATGGACAGCTTCTTCCTCATTGGAAAAAAATCTGCCATTATCTGAAAAATGTCTCACACTACATGATAAAGCCACCCGAGAGCCTACAAATGCACATATAGTGAAAGTATTGCAGGTTTTCTCCAAGATAAAAAGAAAATCCTGACTTCAGAGCTGCCTCAGACACGCTGCTGAGGAGCCGCAGGTCAAACCCACATATGTGGTTGCTAAGGAAACATTAAACTCACAGACTTTCAGAGTTACCAGTGATTGGCTACAAATCTCTAATTCTTGCACCTGACTCTCAGCTAAGACACTACAAGATCGATTTTACAGACCGTATTCAGTTTAGTGAGTAATGCCCAACCACATGCTTCTTTATGTAAGTTTCTTTCCACTCTATCATTAGTAATTTTCCCCAGAAGTTCTTTTAGAAAATAATTCTGTTAGAAAGTTCAGGTTTTCATTTTAAGACTGCCCACAGCAGGGATCCTTCGCAGCTGGCTGCAGCCGTACCTCATCGTGTCCCAGCATCCCCAGAAGCACCGTGCTGATGTTCTTCCTGATAGCAGCATCTACTTTTGCCCCAGCTCCTCGCGTTACAAACCGCAGGGCCTGCAGCATTGTGTCCCTGGAAGCGATCACAACGGACAGTCAGACACTGCCTCACCCCAAAGAAGAGACTGAGCTCCGGATACTGGTAACAGTTCCTTACACAGCAATTACACTAATATTCCTTACAGTTTAGGAGGCTGATACTCTGCACTGCTGAAAACTCCGTGATAGACAACATTTCCATGTTTTGTCTCTCTGCTACAATGTAAATATTTCTGACTATTCAAATATTTAAAAAATTCTCCAACGAAGAAGTTAATTTCTTAGGGATCTGTGCACTTAGGATACAAGAGCTGCATTACTCCAGGTCGGACTGGCACCTGAAACAGTCTTGTCTCTGAAAGGGAGCTGTGGTGGGTTGCTGGGGGGCGTGCAGGGCAGGAGAACCGGGCTGACACGAAGCAATGCTTCCCCGAGAAACTGTCACAGCTTCGCTTCCGACCCAGGACATCCCTTCACCCACATTCTTTGGTTTACAACCCTTGATTAACCGTTAACACTGTTCCACCAATAAGTAAATATTACTCTCGGAATTAAGGGGGTTTTGTTCATTCATCCAAGCCCTTTCTTCCATCCTCAGTAAGCAGGAAGGCCTGAGGTATCACCCACAGCTCACCTGATGGCAGAGTCATCACTGGAACGAATTCCATTCAGCAGCTCCGTAAAGAGAGGATCCACTTTGACATGGATGACGATGAGTTTACCGAGAGCATCAGCGGCTTTAAGGCGAACAGCACGGTTTGAGTCTTGTAGGGCTTTGGTGAAGGTTGTTTGCAATTGGGGCAAGAATGGTTTCAGAGCAATCTCAACCTGTACCAGAGAGGAGAGGAGGGAAAGTGGTGATGCCAGGTCTGATACAGTGGTTAAAATCAAAGCCTGACCTCTTCTAGAGCAGTTTGGTATCACAAGTAGCCCTTACTCAGATCTAGCACGCTGCTAAAATAGCAAAAACATGAAACACTACTTTACCACAAGACTTTTAACCTTTTCAAATCTTATTTTCTGCACAGTGACATACAGGGGTCATGCTGCAAAATTTTACACAGTCATGAACAATCTTTTGTACACTAAATAAAAGCTCAAAGATACAGAAATGATCGTCTTTGCACTTAATTCATAAAGATGGTGGACACAGGAGAGACTAATTACATGGCAGTTTTTAATCACTTGAAAGTGAAATTGGCATTTAGCGATATTTCTAAGAAGCCCAGTGATTCAAGCACTGGGGGCTTTTTTGGTAGGCCAGGAGCTGCTGGGAGAATACACCCCAGTACCAGCGCCATGCCGAAATATCAAATCCACCCCAGCAGACACCCGAGCTGTGTTTACACAAAAGGCAACAAATATTTCTGAAGGTTACCATGGCAAACATTCACAACAGCAGTATATTACTTTGAACCTTACCTTAGCTAAAAGAAGGCTTAATGTTTCGAGCAGAGCCACCTTGACATTCCAGCTGAACCGATCTCCCAAGATCCGAATCAGTGGCCCAGTAATGCTCACCACAGATGGTTTAAGAGCTTCAGCAGAAGTCAGCTTAATAACCAGCCCTAAGGCCTTTGCTGCCTCCTCCTTCTGCTCTGGATTACCAGTTAAAACACCTTCCCGCAGCACCAGGAGTATGGAAGTCACTCCCTGTCAGGAAAATCGGATAAGAAAGCTTAGACGCTAAGATGCAAAAAATGCGTATCTTATTTTTGCTCCAGTTATACACCAGATGCACAAACTTGGAGAGTTTCTCTCAATTTCCTGTTGACCTTCAGCTGCCTGCTTCCACATTTACAGAGCTACTTTTATTTGGTTTGATTTCATGCATCTACGCCTCACTAAGCCAGTTGCTATGAGAAAAGTGGTGGCGGCTCAGGCAATTTTTAAACCAGAGAAATTTGGCACAGAAGTCCAGCATTACTCCCCCACAGAAAGCAGCGAGCAACCATGACTTATGTGCATAATAGAATTGTCAAAGATCTTGTTACAAAAAGAGTCTTCCGTAGGGTAACAGCAGCAGTGACCTACAAAAAGCCTCCGTACAGGTTTGAAATGCCCAGATAGTCACTGCTTCTAATAGCTGTAAAGTTGTATTGATCGGTTCCCCCAAAAGATGGGGTATTCCGGCTGTGACAAATCCACGCTCATTGTGACCCTTTACCTTCTTAGGAATACAGAATCCTGGCACATGTTCGCCTTTGGCCTCATTCCCGACGGTCCGGATATCCCTGTGCAGGTCCTCGATGAGAGCGAGCTGGTTCGCGGCATCTAATTTCTGCAGGAGAGAGGGGGAAGACAAAGATGAGGCCACATGGTAACCAGCTGTTCTCTGTGAACTCTTCGCAGGTGTGTCAAGAGAAGGCACCTATTTCCTGCCTCCTCCACAGACCTGGCTACTGGCTCACAAAGCCAAGCTTATCTTAGAAATCTCAAATCTTTGCAGTGTTTGCAGATAGAAATGCAGTTTACAATCAGAACAGCAGGTTCAATTTAGGCAGTATTTTACCAGTTATTCCCATTTTCTCCTTGACAGGCATTACCACCGTAACCTTTTTCAGCTGCCTCTCACCTTGGTGATGGAATTAAGCGCATCCCAGCTCTCATTCAAAACTACGGGGTTGGTGTCATTAAAGAGACGGATCAAGCCTGAAACCAAGCTCCTCAGATGACCGGTGTAGTCTGCTTTTGTCTTGGAGCAGTAGATATTCAGCATGACAGCTGCTGCCTGTCTCATTCCCAGCTCAGGGCTGCGGGTAGCTTCGAGTAAATCTTCAGTTATAATTCTTTGTCCAGCGTCATCTTCCACAGACAGGATTACAGACTGGCAGTTTGCCATCTCCTAAAGAGTCCAAACGAACTTCACATTAACTCTCAAATAGAACAAAGCCAAATTTAGCCCCTGGCTTCCCCATGTTATCCACAGCAGTATGTCTCAGAGAGATACAACAACATACCCTGCTTGCTAATTGTTTCTCACTAAATAGCTGGTCATATCACCATTAAAGGCTCCACTCAGTCCTGGAGCAGAGGTAAGTATGTAACCAGCTCTCAAAATCTAACAAGTGACCAAACTCCGTGGAACCGATTGCTGCACAGGTTGCTTTCCAGCTGCAGAAGGGCTAATTTGCAAAAATTAGAGTAGCTCAGTCTCCGCCATCTTACTCACCCCTGAGAGACTGTGAGTCTTGTCAGATAACAGTTTTTTGATTTGGATAATTTAACGCTGTGCGTCATAATACTAATTACAAGCCGGTCTGCGAGTACATTAGAGATCTCCAGGTAGACTTGGGGCTAGAAGCTGATCTAATGGGCATCTACAGCAGACAGACCACAGGACTCTGTCACTCATATTCCTGATTCACCAACTTATGTACATGTCTATCTGCAATCACAACTCCAGGATGCTCTCTGGAGTCCAAATATCAGATGTTTCGGAAAGCAGTACAGGAGCAGCGCTGCATGCAAAACAGGACATTTCCTCCCTTCAGCCCTTTAATCTCTCAGTCTTCTATACTAAGAATAAATACAAAGTTAACTAGACACTCTGGCAGTTCTCCAAGAATAAGTAAACTGAGAATTATATCTTGTTGCAGCCGAAAGAGACTTTTACATGGATACAAATAGATTTGGAAAGCATACGTTTTTCAACTCACAATATGCCACCAGGCAAAAAGACTCATCCTGAAGAAGCTAATGGACTGAATTAAAACATGCAATCTGTGACTCTAGAGAACACGGGTGCCGTGCGGGGAAGCAAACCCGAAGCTCTATCTTGAGGCAGCCTGTCATAACAAAGAGCTGAGCCGTGCTACTTGCCAACTGCTCTTCGCTGGTCCCCAGCTTCTCTTTCAGCGCAGACATCATAGCAGGCAGGATGACACCCAAGTGCCGTGTCAGAGCGTCCCCTGCCACCGACGAGAGGAAAGCCAGCACACGGGTGTTCACCGGGGGGGTAGTCAGCTAAAAAAAAAAAGAAAAGCCCCCCAAAAATGAGACAAGCAGAAAGTTTTTTCAGGAGGAATCTCACTTCGTCCACACCATGAAAAATGTCTAAATATAAACACACGATAACCCAAATGACAGTATTTTGAGCACAAAATCAGAAGTAAATTTCAAACTATGCTCTTCCTTTTGGCATAACGCTCCAAAGAAAACTGTCAGCAAGCAGAGGAAAAAGCACAGTTCTGAAGTTTAAAACTTGTTTCCAGTTTTACCTTTGGCACCAAATAAGGCAGCACCACACGGCTCTTGACAGCCATGACTTGTTTAAGACCATCCACAGCAAAGTCAGATGTCTCTTCGTTATCCTACAGGGAAAGAGAAAGTCGCAAACCTGAGAGACGACTTGTGACACAGCAAGCGAAACCCTATTTCAAGTGACAATTTGCCATGAGATCATATCGCCAACACATAAGTCCTTCTATCCAAAAATGCTCTCATATTATCTAACAAAAACCCAGACCAAGCTCTTCTGTCACGTCAGGAAGATTTTCTGTGTCAGGAATGATGGCCAAGCAACTCAGGCAGGTGATGATGGCAACTCCCTAGCAGAGCCAGGGGGAGGAATTCCCAGGCCTGTGCTTCAGCCATGAGACCTTCCCTACCAATGGCTCCATGGAGGAGACAAAATAGAGCGGCCATTCCCTGGAAGATCTGCCACTACAATCCTGCTTCTGCTTTAAGCCAGTTATTCAAAACCTGTCGCACAACATCGTTAATTGAGCTGCTGACTAATGTTGAGCAATGCTTACCAGCTGCTTCAGCAAAAATGGCAGGATATCTTCAAGAGCTTGATGTCCAATTGTTGAGTGCAACTGTTCGAATGTTTTAGCCGCAGCCTCTCGGACTTCTTCCAGAGGGTCACAGAGCGCTTTTCTCACTGTAGGAACCAGGGACTCGGAGAAAAGCAGTACCTGAAGATGCAGAGACAAAATTGCAGAATGTCCAAAGCACAACAGACACATGCATCTCAGTAAAGCAGCTAAGAATGCAGAATTTGCACAACTGAAACTAAACTGCAGCTTGCTTGAAATACATTGGAAGAAAAGCAAGATTAATCAATACAAACAGCTGCAGAGCTTTAAGGCTAACTAGTGGATGATTTCTAGTATTATATCTCATAAAAGTCAGAACTGTGCAATGTTTTAAATTTACCGACAGATACAAACAGTTACATTTTCCTGAACGACAGCTCACATTAGTTATAAGCCCTGAGTTCAGTCCATAAACCAAGTCCAGCACAGCTGTATTATTCTGTCTCAACTACAATACCTGCGCCATAATACAGACACCTCAGAAACTGGAGATTTCCCCTTCCACATTGAACTCACCGCATCCCTGCTGGTGGATTTCATTATCTCGCTCAGCCCAATGCAGACTCCTTGCCTCTCATCACTCTTGTCTGACCTCAGCCCTTCTTCCAGAATAGGAATGATCTCAGGAAGGATCTTCTCTCCTAACTTTCGGACAAGGTCTCCTAATGTCCGTGCTGCAACCTGTCCCCAGAAATTTATTAATTAACTATTTTCCTGTTTTATAAACATAAGAAGATGAACTGTGAGCGAATATTAACTTTTGACCATAAACCACTGTTCACAGTATAGACAGAGTAGTAGGAATGGAAATACTACTGTTGTAAGTAACCATAGCAAAATGGTTTTACTGTCATCACAGTTGCCGTCAGCAAAGAGAGAACTCAGACATACTCACGGTTAAATTAATTGTTAAATTAATGACAGCTTTGGAGTGATTTATAGAAAAGAATCATCCTATGTTCTTCAGAAATGAGATCCCACAGTCACCTGCAGTAACGGGAAGGCATTACTCAGTTTCTCACCGTTCGCTTATCTGCACAAGTACTGGCCAAGAATTTCAGCAGAAGCCCAAAGAGGGTTGGCAAAATTTCACGCAGCGTGCGAGGAGTGTTTGAGACCACGATCTTCCAGACGTGCAGGGAGGCCTGACGCACCACCAGCTGCGTGTCGGAGCGGCCCATGTACAGGCCTGCCAGCACCCTGTTCCTCCTCTCCACACCCAGAGCACTAATAATAGCCTGGAAAGAAATAGCACACAACTGTATTATCCACTCCTGAAACTTATAATAAGAACAAAATACACGATTATTCAATTTGCCTTTCCATCAGGGTTTCCATGCTGATTTTTACAAAATTAAAAATAAAATAAAAAGGCACAACAGACACAAACAGCTTTACCTTATTGGACTGGGCTGTTCCGAAGTTGTCATCCTCTGAGGCAGTTTCTGTGGTCATTTTTCCAGTGACTCCCGAGATATGGAACAGAAGATCTCCAAGGAGCTGAACTGAGCTAAACCTGGCAACGGGAGCAAGTCAAGTGTTACAAACGGCATAATTCAGGCAGTACCTGTCCAAATATGACAGTATGTCAAATACAGACAGGAGCAAAATGCAGGGCAAAGAGCTGGGTCAGCACTGAAATGCTGCATGGGCTGGTACGTAACATCAGTCTGCCCACACCACTGAGAAGCTGCATGCTAAAAAGAAAGGGAAGGAACAAATTCCAAGCTGATGGGGCTGAGAGAATTCCTGTATCAAAGCAACGAATCATGGAATAGCCCGGACTCCACAAAGGAATGAGACACCAGCATCGGTCTCAATCCAAAGGATCCTCACCTGCGATAGGTGCGCTCATCAGCACTCAGCTGACACAAACCTTTTAGTACAGCTAATTTTTGAGCAATTGCTACCAGCTGTGAGCGCTCCGCTGCACATTTCCATGCACAGGAGAACAATAACTTACTCAGCATTTTGAAAAATGAAAAGCAGTATAGGAGGGCTAAATATTGCCACATCAACTGCCTTGGAAGTGCTTTTCGGAGTCACTACCAGAATTAATGACCTAGTAGGAATGCGCTGCAGGTACCAGGAAACCTGATCTATGGCTGGTAGGGCTTTGCAGACTCAGTGCTATAAGGCGTCATATTCAAATCAACAAGCAAAAAGAGAGGCTCGCTTTTGCGTCCCAGGAGATCTCTGCGTTTGCTTGAGGAGCAACAGAGCTGAAATCACACCAGTTTTCCAACCACATAAGAGAACTGTCTGTGGGTAAGGTGGTTTTCTTTTACCTTATCCTCCACAAGTCGTCAAACAGGCCATCCTCAAGCTGCGGCAGGAGAAGCGCAATGGCAGTCTCGGCGTACATACTTATGATCCTCTGGCCAGCGCGCAGGGCCGTGTCCCGCACAAACTCATTCTCGTCTGCCAGTGCCTGAACAGGGAGAAAAGTGTCTGTGAAACTTTAGGGGTTTTTATGCACAATATACAAAACCAAGTGGAGGAAAACAAAATGATGTTTTCTCTCTCAGCCATGAAAAGTAAACGAATGATGGAGTTGTAAATGCACAAAGGTGACTTCAAGAAATTACTTGTGACTACAAACAGAAGACAGCGAAGCAAATCACTTGGAACACAAAATAATTTATAATGTAAATTCTTTTACATTTTGTACAGTCCAAAGCTGTACAAGTCTCTGCATGCTAGAGCATTCTTTTTATCCTCTAATAAATAAAACTCCTACATACCTTAAGGATACAAGGAATGATGGGACCAACATAGGGAGTGAATTTGTCTCCAAAAGTAATTGGCAGGTAGTTGAACATCATGATATAACCGTCTCGTACATGAGGAGCAATATCCACTTTACTGGCAGTAGCTACAATCTCTGGCATAAGTTTCTCCAGCTTTTCTACCCCCAAACCAGCCATAACTTCAGCCAGACCTGGGGAAAAAAAGCAGGTAACACAGCTGATAAACACAAGAAAGAACAAGCTAATCTGATTTAACATGGGAAAGCCTGAGCTCAGTGTTCAGCCACAGCTGTCCTCACCTTGAGCAGCACCAGATCGATCCACTGAGCTCTGCTCATATGTCAGTGTCTCCATCAGCCACGGCAATAAATCCTCAAAGCACGATTCTCCCATCCCCTTCACCATGGCTCCCAGCGCCTTTGCCGACACCGTACGCACCTGACAGAGAAGAGGAACGGAGATTTGCAAAATATCCACTCAAAGTTATTAAGACAAATGTGTCAGACCGATTACAGATCTACGGAAGATCGGGACAAAGTCTGACCTAACGCACTGAAATATAAATGGTATTTGTACAAAGGACGTACTTCAGGTACAGGGTCCAGCAGAGATGCCTTCAGGCCGGGGGTCACACTGGGTAGGTAAGGAGCCAGATCCTGAAACAAAGAGCCCAAAGAGTAAGAACCAGATTCAAAACGAGAAGGAAGCTGAAGTCACTTTCACGTAAAGGGCCTTCGGCCCCTTATTACTAACAACCATCCTTAACATCCTGAGAGTTTATTCAGTTGCTTTCACAATCTTGCAAATAAACACACTGAATTGTTCTGCAAGTCCAGGAAACACCAGTTCTGTGCAGACCACTCAAAACCTTTTTGATGCTCCCCCACAAGCTAGCGCCTTGTATCTAAGGAAAATCCAACACTCTTAACATTTACACAAGGTTTAAAGGTAGAGAATATCAGTACCAAAATTAAACACAGATCTTTCGCCTACAGCGAGGTTGTACAAATACTTTTCAAACAAACCCTGGATTCATTTGTAAGCAGCTGATCTGTGTTTCACTGGTACTGGTTTTGCTTGTTTGTTTGTTAAGGCATTTCTTATATGGTAAAAATTACAAGACCTTTTAGCAGGGATAAATCCGGTAGTAACTAAATGACCTAAGTACAAAGCTGACAGTCTTAAGCACCTGAGAATTGTCACTGGTAGCCATTATTTATTCATTTACATACATTTGATTAAAGAAGCTGTGTGGATTCTAATATTGTTTACCTTAACAGCAAAATCCCCAAACCAAATAAATTCTCCCTAGTGCTCGCTCTGTGATCTCCTACACAGCATACACAGCACACACAGAGAATTTTTAGCCTCGTACCTTCTGATCAGTCAGGGAGTACATGTTCCCAATGATCTGGGCAGCCATTTTCCTGGTGTCTGTGGAACGATCTTGAAAAGCTCTCTGGACGATCGGCATGATCAGCGCTAAGGATGGAGCATCAATGAAATGGACAAATTTGGTATCCAGTAGAGTCTGCAGGCACTTCTGGGTCTTCCTGGAGGGGTCAGTGAGAGCATCCAACAGAACTGGAGCGATTGCTGAACATTTTTTAAAAGGAAAGAAAATACTTTATTTGTACATAAAACAAAACCACGTGTCAGGGTGAGCTGGTGTTCTCTTACGGGATATTGTAGATTCTTCTAAAGGAGTCAGCAGGAGAGGGACAGGGGAAACCCTGTTAACATCAGCTGTCAAAATGGACGGGAGGATTCAAAAAGCCTTGAAGCAGACAGCTGCTGTTAAGCTTTCATGTCATACTTTTCTAGAAGTAGTTTCATTTCTATGGAAGCTTGGATTTAATCCTCAATGTTGTGAACATAAACCTTGCTATTATAAACCATGGTCACGTCAGGACGTTAAAGATGCAAACGGTTCTCACCCAGGATCTCTGGATTCCTGATGACAGACCCAATCTGCCGCAGAGCTTGCTGTCCTGCGTTCTGCACCTTCACGTGGGAATCTGTGAGCACTTCAGTCAGTTTGGGCACAATATTGGGTAAGCAGGAGGAGAGCTGTTTGGGAGCACAGTACGCCATAGCCCCCAGCAGTTCCACCGATCCTGTGCAGGAAGGACGCAAAAAGAAAGAAAAATAGAAAACAAACAAACAATACACCCCATAGGAAAGAGGTATGAGAAGATGATCACATTTTCCTCAAACTCAAATCTACAGGTTGGAGAACACACAGAATGTCTGAAACGCATTAAACTACTCTCTGCCTTGTAAAGACACTAAAAACTACGTGTTTGGGGGGTTTTTTTGTAACAGGCAAAAGAAGAGGCAGAAGAAACTTCCAGCTTCTGGAGTACTTCAAGAGAGACGGGGGTAAAAAGTGTCCTCTGAATCTGGCGGGGGAAAAAAGTTGCTCAAATGTGTTAGGGCACCCATTTTTATCTCAGAAGCTGCAAGTTCCACAGTCGCTTACGAGACAGTAAACTACTAATATCACGGTCATCTGTAGAGATGAAGGAATAAACCAGAGAACAACAGTGAAGGGACCTGCGGGATACTCTCAGTCATGTCCGTCAGATATTGGTCCATACCGGCTTTAGTTCTCCACGATTCCTCTTCTAGTGCTGCAAGAAGCGATGGCAAAACCAGCTTCACCCCGTGAGTGCTCAAGTTGCTCATCACGGCTTTGGCACAGTCATCTGCAGCCTCCAAGGAGAAGAGAACATTTACAAGCTGTGTCACAACGCGTGGTTTTTCCTTCCTCAGAGACTCAATGGGAACAAAGCCTTCATGTAAAATAGTGTCTAAGTACAATGATGCAGCTGGTCAAGTAGCTCCCAATTAATGGTTGATGAAATAAGATGCTTTCAGTTATTACGAAGATCAAATCGTTATTAGCAGTGTCGCAAGGGATAGGTCCCTTCTCAATTTGCCTTGTTACAAACAGTATTCATATCCATTCCATTTCAGTTTTCTCTTAGCACTCTATGTTCTCAGAAATTTAAGGCATCTTACCTCTCGCACGTACTGGTTCCCATCTCCAAAACAAAGCAGCAAGTGAGGGAGCACATGAACCACGTAGGGCTCAAAGAGCTTTCCAAGCATGCTGCAGAGCATCTCAAAGGCAAACAGAGCCCCTACAGAAACAAAAAGGACACTCAGAATAAAATACTATTTCATTTAAAGGGGATGGAAAGATAAAATTCGCCAAATATCCATAGAATTTCTCCAAAAGCACTCGGATCTCAGAGATGAAAGTTTCTTGCCTTCTTGCACTTGTGACTAGTGCTGTGCTGGGGATTTCTGCTGCCAGAAAGGACAAGAAGCCCAGCACCACTAAAAACACGCATCAGTCCTCCGAGCCCTCGCTCAGGTAAGCAGAAATAAGGACAGGAAACATGCAGCAGCAAAAGGGACAGCCAGGCTGTGAGCGCCCCTCTGGCCCGGCTGCAGGGGAACAGGTCCTGTCTCACGGGGAGCAGCAGCCCCCCCAGCACCACCCGCCCATGAAAACAGGAGGGAAGGGGGCACACGTGTTGTCTGGGACCAGAAACCCTCCTTCCACCACAAGGCAAATAGAGCGATTTTAGGACACTGTACACAATCAGTGGCCTCATGACAGACACTTCCCACTGCTTTCTCTGCAAACTTGAATAAAATAAAAGTAGATAAACCAAGCACAGGGGTTCAGGTATCATTTGATCTGACCACAGTGGTAGCAGGCACAAGAGAAATACTAAGTATTCAACGGGAAAAGCTTTTGTCCCTTACCCTCACGCCGACGGAAGTTCTTCTTGTCCTGGATAGCATCAGTCAGTGTGGTCATCATCTCCTGTTGCTTGAGAGAGAGGATGCCGAGGCCTTTCACCAGGCCTGCCAGCCCGTAAGCCGCACCTTTGCGCTCAGCGTACTTATCAGACTCTAAAAGCAGCTGCATTAGCTTCTGTATCATTCCTCCTGCATCCTCCTTAATTGCAGGCACCAGAGGTGGCAAACAGCTCGCCACTGACTCCTGAACCTGTAAAACAATCCATTAGCTATCAGATCACAAAATATTAATCACCAACATAACTTGCCCCAAGATCGCACCCACAATGACAGCTTCCTGTCACCAGAGCTTTTTTTTCATCTCTCTTGACATTCCTGAAAGTATCATAGCGTTAACCTGGCTCTGCGAGGAACCTGAGAGCTCCTCCAAGAAGGCTCCTACCTGCTGAGATGGTGTGGACAAGGCTGCAATCAGTTTGCCAACAATTGGCTTCACTTTAGGGTCACTCTTGTCCAGATGTTTTGCCAGTGAACCCATCAGAATGACCACACTTTGCCTGACAGCATCATAACTGGCATCAATAGGAGCATTTTTCAGGAATTCTTCAAACACTGGCAAGAGAGAGTTAACATTGTCCTGAAAAACAAAAACACAGAACTTGCCACTAGAGTCCACTCAAAATACGATTTGCTATGCTCGGTGGACTTGTTTGTTCTTCTCTGAGCCAACAAACGGAACAATTACACTGTATTTACAGTTCACTTCGTGTGTCACATCACATAAAACCTTGCGCCACCCTGACAGGCAACAAATGTTTTCTGCTAGAGAGAAGTTAGCTCTTAAAAATTAGATCCCCCAAACCTGCCACCATGATGTTCTGCCAGAAGCAACACAAGCTACCAGGCAAGGCTGCCAGCCTCAACTTCAGTGCCTGCTCTTTTGCTTGCTGCATTTGCAAAGGGAGAACAGAAAGATAAAATAAACCTCACTGCTTTTCTAAGAAACAGAAAGAAAGAACAAATAGGATAAAAAATTTCCAATTGTCTTAGGCTAAACAGCAGTGCTGTCCAGGAGACTGGAACACACAAGGAAATGAGAAGCTGAGCCATTTCCACCCTGCACACCTCCCCATCTAACGCTGCTGGACAAGGGCTGGCCCTGAGGAGAAGGATGGGCCTCGATTCTCTGAGTGGCTTCAGCTGGGTTCAGTTTAATTAAGCCAAGGATCAGCAAGCTTTCATGTTTTTCTTTGCACAAGTCCTGAAAGGGAATTCTCACCTCCCCAGAATTAAAAGATCTGTGGTCTAATTTTGCTTTTATTACTCTAGTTTTATACCATTTTAACTCCAGTTAATTCAGGGCTATTTCTTTTTTATAGCAACAACAGGGAAAAACTGCACTTCATCAACATCAGTCAAAAACAGAATGAGCCTGAATACGCAGAAATTCCTACTACATGCAAGTTTCCAGCAACCTCTGAGAAAGAAAAAAAATTATCTATGGGCTCCAACACAGTATCCACATTTTCATTCCATCTTTTTCCACTGCTAGAGAGAGAAGTGTTCAGACTTACTTTGCCATGAGTGTTGAGCGTTGAAAGGGCTGCATCTAACATGCACTTCCTGACTTCGGGGCTGCGATCGTTCAGGGCGTCCGGTACAAAAAACTGGAAGAGGGGCTTCACCTGCGAACTGTCCAGATGCTGTGAGAGCTTGTTGAGGGCCAAGGCAATGCCACACCTGGGAAGACGGTGAATTTGTGAGCTTACTGGCTTTTCACAGAATTTGCTTCAAGTCACAATTACATTTGCTACCAGCAATACATCATAAAAATTGAGAAAGAAGCACTACGAAACCGAATAGCGTCAAGTGTCCAATGTACATGCATCTCCTCACATAACCCCATGCTGCAAGTTCCCAAAAGGACAACAACCCTTCTCAGCCATATAATGACTTTTATCCCAATTAAACATTACAGATACATGGGCCAACAAAGACAGACATCGGGATCACTTCATCTGCTGCTGAAAAACAGCAGCTCTGCAACAAGGTACATCAGCACTAACGAAGAGATTAGCTTAACACAGGCAGTGAACAAGACAATCCCCAATTAAACCTGTATAGAGTGTACAAGTCAACAAAAAGTAATTACCCAAACTGGAATTTATCCAGTTCATTAAGGCTCACACTGCTGCTCTTGAAACAATCAATTGCCCATGGAGGTAGGAATACAGTAAGATAAGACAAAAATCAGACAGTCTGAGGGGGAAAGACTCTGTTCTTATCAGAAGGACACAGAGAAGATAGCATCAAATATTTGATGGAACTGAGAGCATTTCAGTTCAGCCTGCCTGAGGGGCACAAATATTCTCTACCAGAAGGGAGCATGAAACCAGCAAGTGAATACAACCCGATACATTTCTTTCTTTTAACACTCCCCTATTTCTCGACTGCCTGAACTTCTAAATAAAAATCTGGAACATCTCATTTGGATGCACTGGAAGTGACGAGATCAATCTGAGGCTGCCTGTACCTTGCTTCCCACTGGTCAGGTGGCGATTCAGATATCACTCGCCCCAAAGCATCCAGAACCGGAGGTGGCCTCTGCAAGGAGAAACAATTCATCAGAATGACTTTCCCAAGGGCATGTCTGCAGAGAATACTGTCAGCCATACCTGCATACAGGTATGATACCACTAGCGGAAAAGCATAATAAAAAAAACCAAAACAGAGCTGGGTTAGGCCTAAAAAGACACAGACTGACCCTTCCTGTATCAACTAAGGCCTGTACAATGGCACCATCACTGGCTGATAACTTGAGGATCAAGACATTAAAGTCTGTGACAAGCTCAAACACAGCAACAGTGGGCTTCATGCACATCCTTAAGACAGACAAAAGGAAAAGCCATTAATAAAACATACAGAATACAGCACAAGCTTGTGCCTGTCAACCCCTTAGGACTTACATAGAGCTTCTCCTGGTAAATCTCTGTGAGTTTATTCATGACCTCTGCTGCTTGGTTTCGATACTGAGCTACAGCTCTGGAAAGAGCTTCAGCGCCTGCTTGTCGCACCGCCTCTTCGTGGTGGATGACGTCTTTGATCAGCAGGGAACAGAGGTCAGGCTGCAGCTCCAGACCCATGGATTCCCACAACCTGCAGCGCACACAGAGGGGTGACGGATCAGCCTTTGGCAAAGGAAGCCGCTGCTCCATGCAGACAGCAGGGTGACCTAAACGGCCCCCCAGCCCCTGCCAGCGGAGCTCCACGAGGGGAGAAGAGAGGTCCCCTTACAACCCCATCAGCCAAGAAGAACCCTCACCTTCCCGCCAGCTTCTGAATCTCATCTTCCACATCAAACTTTACGACCCAAAGGCGACGCAACAGTTTCAGTCCGTTCTTTTCATCACTGTCCGGGGTTGGTAGAACCATCTGCAGCTCCATCAGTCCCTGAATTAGTTTACAGGAGAATCAGTGCAAGGATGTGATTTTAGAAACAGATACTGTAAAACACTTGAAACCTTCGCCAAGTTAAGCCCTCAGTGGTTAGAGGTGTCAAAATTCCTGTTTCCTTGCACAGCACACTGCCTATGTGGATCAGGGACTTTCTTTTGCCACCAGGTGAGATGGTGAAGCCCCAGACCAGCGCTCCATCGGAAGGCTGCAAAGAGGCACCTGGGAACTACATTGTGCTCTGGTGCCTACAGTCTGTTCTGCCTCCAAGTACAGAGAAGCCAGCTCAGGTGAGCTAAGCTGACATTTGTTTCATAGGAAAGAAAACCAAGGACCCTTGAGTTTTTTCTGTGTTCTCAGAAGTGACTAGAAGCTTTCCAAAATCACTGGGCCCAGTGTAGACAAAGGAGTTTTTTGACAGCTTCTCTTTAAGACTTAAGCTCTAAGCAATTGTAAATATAAGGCGTTAAATTGCTGTAATTACACCTGTTTTAACAAAACAAAGGTGTGGATAGACCCAGAGTATTTCTTTTTGCAAGATAAATCTATCACAAAGAGCATTACTTAGAGCATTATTGTTCAGTAGCCACTGCCTCCTGCAGACACACTGCCCAGAGAGGCATCACAGCTGAAGCTTCTCTTCATCAGTGTAACGGAAGATTCACCTCCCAAAAAATGAAGGAATTCAGTGTGACCCTGAATGATTCCCACCTACCCTGAGAGCTGCATCCCGAACATTCATGCATGGAGACTGCAGGGCCTGCAGTAACACATCGATCTCCTCCTGCTCCGCGTAGGCACAGCCGTCCTCCCCGCTGCTGCTCGTGCACAGAGATGTCAGTGCGTTGGAAGCCAAAACCTAAAAGAGTCGTGAGGAAGCATTAGAGATTCTGCTGCTGACTTCTGCTGCTGGGCGTTTGGTCAGAGCAAGCACAGGATGGGGGTTCAGCGCCACCACAAGAGAGGAAATTTTCAAAGACCAGTGATAAGGGTTCGTGACAAAAACAAGAACTGGTGAGTTCAGTCCAACTCTCTGCCTTTTTGTTATTGACCTTTCTGCCATCTCATCCCTTAGAACAAATACTCCAGGGAGCAACTACTAAACTTTAACAGAGTAAGGCCTTAGAGAAGGAATACAGTGTCACCAATGGAAAACTGAAGAATATGTTTGCTGCAATAAATTGCACACGAAAAAAGATACAGGCATTTTATCCCCAAAAGAATACCATAAACATATGAGAAAACTGGTAATGTATCAACCACCAGCCTCAGAGACTTAAACAGGGCAGGTGTATTTCCCTTAGATGCTGATGAAAAGCAGAATCCTGCCTGGGGTTATGAAGCCGAGGACTCACCTGTAACCGTGGAGAACCTGTTCCTATCACCCTCGTCAGCAAAACCAGCATTTCCCTCCGGGGCAGCAACTCTGGGCCATTCTGAAAGGTTGGGGGTAGAAAAGGCAGAGGGAGGAGAAAAAGCTTTATGTGAGAGAACACAACCTTACACTGTTAACTCTAACTTGCAGAATTCATCTGCTTTGCCTGGTTTCCACATCAGCTCTTTTACCCCACGCCTCATCTCGACAACTGTTGCCGGACGTCATCCAATCCCCAGAGCTCCCGCTTACCTCGTCCACCAGCACAGCCTGGCTGTTTGCCGATGATCTCAGCTGAGCATGGACCGTAAGGATCTGCAGAATCTTGACCAGAAACTCCTCCTTGTCTTCACTGTCATGAGGTGTCTCCATCATAGCAGTCTTTAGCAGAGGGAAGACCAAGGAAAACGCTGGAGCTGATAATGGGGCAGCACCTGCGAAAAGGAAAAACAATCTCATGAGCGTAGCTGATCCTCTCATGCCTTCGTTTTATGATACGGACTGGTGTAAAATGTACACAGTGATAGTGCACAATGGATATGGACAGCTTCAGCCTTACCTACACACACGCTAAGTGAGCCGAAGCATCTCTAACCCCCTAGAGACACCCGGCCCGAAGGACACTGCCTCATGTTTATCTGGATTTACGCACACAGCCCATGTTCAGCCCGTTGAGGCAGCGCACAGAGCTGGTACCCCCTGTTTAGCCTCTGTCACTTTGCCACTTAACAACAACACTAGGGCTCCAACAGTGACATCTGGCATTTCAGTATTAGATCAATGGCTGGACTTGATGATCTCAAGGGTCTTTTCCAACCTAAATGATTCTATGATTCTACCTAATGTTGTTGTTGCTTGCTACACCAATGAGCTGGCTTTAATTAAAGTCACATTAGGATTCCAAATTACTTCCAATGCTTTAACAGTGTGAAAATAACCTCTGTAAATGAAATCAAAACAATTTAATGGATTAAAGTAGACACACAGGCAAAACCGAGGTTTTGTCTATTCTGGAAATACTTGCAGGAATGGGAGGGCAGGACAGAAAATCAAGTCCATCACACAACTAAAGCTGAAATTAAATCTATTATTTAAAGAGCATTTAGTTTGTGTGCACACTCTGATAATGAAAATGAATGAAACTAAAAAAAAAAAAAAAAGGTCAAATTTACTTCTGAGCAGGAGGATCCACACAGGGATCTGATAAAATTTAACTAATTCACTTTTAAAGTTCATCTGTCCCAAAGTAGGGACCCGATTGCCAGTTACATTCCCTTTAAACACTTCCTACCAACCCAGCTAACTCATCATTCCAGTCATCAGCTGGATTCTTGAGAATGAGGTTCCTCTGATTCTGGTGCAAGTGTCAACTACTCTTCCTCCTTGAAAACATTAAAGCTCTTGGATTCCTGTTGTCAAAGATTTTGCTCCTTCCTTCTCATAGCGACTGAGCTATGGGACATCAGAAACACTCCTTCCAGTCCTCCAGTCAGTCCAGCTAAAATTCAAGTATTAGATACCTAGGGAAAACATTTGCTTTCTACATCCTATCTGTGCTGCCAGAGAATGCCAGATTTTAAATTTCCAAGATGCAGATGAGGAGCACTGCAGACACAGTACTGCAGTATTAGTCAGCTTATGTAGGGCACAGAGACTGCAGAAGTAGTTAAAGGGAGAAATATTAAATACCAAACACACTGTGAGCTCCTAACGATTTCACATGAATAGCTTAGGTAAAACCCCCTCCATTCCTGATGTGCGATCTTTCACTCTGTTCACTCAGTATCTGTTCGCTTTTACACTTTTTTCTTTTTGTTTTTTAATTATTGGCCAGATATTTTTAGGCTTAAGCAACTGCGCCTCTATGTGCAGTAGGAGGAAGAAAGCTTTATCTCAGAAGATAAATGTTCTATTAACACAGTAGCTGGTACTGACCAATAGGAAAAAGATTATAAAACTTGTTTTGCCATTTCAGCAATAAATGACAAATTTTATCATTCACATTACAAATGAGGTATGGTCTCTCTTAGGTTTCATGGTAACCTAAGAAATTAACACCTACTAAATAATATTGCAAGACTACATTCCAAAGAACTTTGAAAATGGGGAAAAATCATTTGGGAACACAACATGACTTGACCAATGAAGTGTTACAGAAGCTACTTCCTTCCTCTTGCAGGAGAAGTGAAAAAAAACAACAAAAAAATCAGATATTGATTCAATATTCATTTAACTGTAGGAAATCTTGAAGGAGGAGGGCTGAAAATACTTCTGCTCCTTCCCAGAAATAAGCCTTAAAATGGATGCAAATGTTAATGAACTTGCACTTACTATGGAAATAAATTACATAGTGGGGATGCTGAATTATCACTGAACTGTTCAGCACAAAGTGCTGCTTGAAATGGCCAAGTGCTGCTGCTGCGCTGTGCCAATCACCTGTGCCACAGTCACACAACCGGCAACAGAACAGCAAGAGAACCAAACTACTGGGGTAAGTGACCAAACGGAATCCTACGTATCCTTTAAAAAATTAGAAACCTTCCACTACAGCAGTTCTTGACCGAGCTGGATGATGAACCACCTGTCACTGCAGCTCAGCAGAAGCCTGAAGACGGCTTAAGCCACCTCTGCCTCCCAAGGAAGCAGAGCTGCCCGCCCTCTTCTGTGCTATTATCTCCAAGGTAGTGGTAAAAGTACTTATGCACCACACCACAAAGCACAATCTAGAAGTGATCTAAATTAAAGCTAACCCAGTGGGAAAAAAGAAAAAAAAAAAACCCAGATCGTATTCTTGCACTGCATAATATTGGTGCTTGCCTTCGTGTTGCAAAGTGGGAAAGAACTGCTTCTTCTACAGCCATGCCAGAATAAAATATTCATGAACTGCAGCACTGCACAGCAAACAAGCAGAGGCCACAGGCACTTCACTGCTGAGATCACACATAACGAGCAATTATTTTGTCCTTCCACTTAGTCTCACTGAATCACTTATGCTAAGTGGTGTTGAAAGGTAGGAACTGTCCTTGGCAAAGATGAGCTTTAATTTCACTACTATTATTTCTGTATGAACAATTTTAAGAAAAAATATTGTTATTTCTACAGTTACTACACTCATAACATCATTTCTACTATTACCATCACAAAAAAACTAAGTTTTTTCATTCTTATGAAGACTTATCCAATCTAAAATAAAAAGCTAAGTCTCACCTATAAAACATTATACAAACTATCAAAACTAGAACAGTTCACAAAGTTATTGCCGGGGGGGTGGGTGTCAGAGGGATCTGCAATAGTTTTTACCTGGCTCTCCCTTGCCTGTTCGGCTAGGAATGGTGTGGGCATGCAGCAAGCTCACGACTCTGTTCAGAGCAGTAGGCAGCTCTTCTTGGCACCAGGACTCATCTAATTCACATTCAGGTTTCATCAGGCGCAAGGTCACATGGCTCACTAAAGTACCTGGTTAGGAAAGAATAAAGAATCTATGAGAGGATTT
This sequence comes from Pampusana beccarii, assembly GCA_013399365.1. NCBI lineage: Eukaryota > Metazoa > Chordata > Aves > Columbiformes > Columbidae > Pampusana > Pampusana beccarii. The sequence continues at coordinate 811,840 of VWYH01011240.1, forward strand.
CTTGGGAGAAAATCCCCAGGAAAATGCATAATTATGAAACAAAAATTATAACAAAGCTCTGGGCAACAGCCCAGGCTGCAGAAGAGGCAAAGAGAAGGAAGCAAAGCCCCGAGGCTGACAGGCAACAGCTTCCTCCACAACAGTGACGTGTGCGATTTCCCTTTGCAGAGCCTGGGGGACTCGAGCACTTAAGAGTCCCATTGCGATCAACTGCTACTGACAGATGGTCACAACGACAACTCCGTGTCTTTGGACCCAGACCCATCCAGCAGTAGGATCTCTGGAACATCACAGTCATCAACCCATTCACTGTTCCAGGCTGGATTTTCCTCTTGGCAGTCTGTGGGACATGGTCATGATCCACAGCTTGCAAAAGCAAGGACTTTCACCGCCCTGCCACAAAAATAACACGCCCTGCCCTCAAACAGCAACTGCAACACTAACCAAAGGTTTTCAGTCGAGCAGGCATGACACAGGAAGCTAAAGAAAGGAAAGGATTCTTAATCCTTGGAGCAGCCAAAGGCGATCGAAGAAGTGGCAAGAAGGAAACGACGAGAGCAGGGATGTACTGAGTTAAACCAGGAGGCCTCCTCTTTATAACAGTGTCCAGGAGTCCCAGGGCTGTTTCCAGCTCATTATCAAGCTGTAAGAGAAACAATTCAAAAGGTTACCATAAAAAGTCCATCAGGAAAAAGTCAAGTTGTTAAATCTAATTTCTAATGAAACAAACAAACAGGTTATTGCCAAATATTCTCTATGCTACTCCATTTTCCTTTTATCAAAATGATCTGGGTCACGGTAGCCACAGAGGTGCAAAAAAGCCCATCAAAACTTACCTCCTTCAGCCGTTTTCTTATCTGAGACTCCCTTTCCAGCTGTGCCTGCACCAGCTCCTTCTGCTTGGTTGTCAGTTGTACCTCATCCTTTATCCCTTTCTTCTTCTTTATTTCCTGCGGTAGAGAGCCATGGACAATACTAACCAGGAGCTATTAACAACACCCCTCCAATTAGACAGCAAAGAAAGCTGCACACATTGGGTTTTGGTGCAATTTACTCTTAGAACAGTATCAAAATATTCTTCCCAGTCTATTACTCTTAAGTGAAGATACAAAATGGAAATCAGAGGGTTAACAACACTTTAATAGTTTAAATTAGCCACAAATTATTTGATATTATTAAAAAGAGTCGTCCAGCTTTTTCTACACTGGATGGGCACGTCATCCTCTCCAGAGCAAACAGAAGTCAACCTTTAATAAAAGAATGCTCCAGTCAGCCTGGTACATTCCCTTCCTTTGACCAAATTCTTCCCCCCACCAGTCTGGCCAGACTGAACAGAACTGCTGGCTGTCTACAAGATGGAAGCACCTATTTAATTAACAGCCCTTACTGAAAAAGTTACATGAGATACCTTGAACGAGAGACGAAGAGAAAAAACAAATATTATCAATTAGTAAGCATGCTCACAAACAAGTAGAATGCCACATAAATCGATACAAACACAAATATAAAATAAACTAATACATACAGATATAAGAGCAGATAACAGGTATTAGAAAAAGTTCGTGGAATCTTTCCCAACCGTGTACACACACATGCCAGAAGCCACACAACCAAACAAATGAGACGGCAGTGAAGTTCTGACATCTGCCTTTCCTGTTCTCATCAACTTACCTCCTTCAGCTCCAGCTCAATGATCTGTTCCTTGAAGGAATAAGCTTTGTTCTCCCTCTTCATGTTAGCCTTTTTCATGCTATCTTGTTGAGCGCTGAGACGAAAAAGCAGAGAAAAGAATCAGCACTGCTTGGACTAAGATCCAGGTACACAAATCCTGGAACTCCTGTCCAGAAAGAGCATCTGACAAATCCACTCACACACAGGCTAGATGCCAGCAGCAATCAATCCCCAGGTGCACTGAGCAAAGAAATTATAAAGCCTTACCTCTGTATTATAGATTTGTCATACAGTTCTCCCTCTGGTGTCTTCATGATGGCAAATTCCTCTCGAGTAACCTGGCACAGAGCTGGATTCTCCATCGATGCTGAGATAGTGCTGATGAGCTGCGGGAGCACTCTACCAGGTGAAAGCAGAGACAGAGATCCCACTGCATTCATGGATGACTATCACAAAAACAAAGGAAAAAACATGATTATCAGCGTTTCTTGAAATTGTCTCCAAAAAGTATGCCCTGTTGAGGCATTCCATGTTATGTTCTAATTCCTAACTCTTTGTTCAGTGGCTACTTGAATCTTAAATAGAATTCTACTCAGCTGCTGGTACACATTCTTCCCTCTTAAATTCCAGTTCCTTTGCACTAGAGACATTCCCTTTGAAACTGCCTTTTCCCCACCTTTCAGACAGATCTCCTTCCTTATACACCAGTTAGAACTTAACTCCTCCAGAAAACTCCCCTGTTCTAAAGTATCTTCCAAAACTAACAAAAAGAAAGCATAAGTTTATCACCTGGTTCTCCAGAGCATAGGCAGTGATCCTGGGTAATATGTCATCCAGATGTTTGGCAATGAAGTCCTTGGGATCTATCTTCATCTTGATGAGGAGGGCTGGCCAAAGACCCGGCTGCACTGCCACTAGCAAGAAGAATAAATGAGCATAATAAATATGAAGCAGACTGCTAATACAATGAAACAAAAAGGTAAGATAAAAACCCCCATACACTGGCCATGAGAGTGGTCTTATCCCCTCACTTACCTACAGACGGATGGTGGGTCACCAGCAGCATCTCTAGAGCCAGCTTTTCTGGCTCAAAGGAATCGGCATCGAGCCCTGCCACGCTGGAGATGACACAGAGTGCCTCATGTAGGACACGGGGAGGAACGTACGTCTTTCCCAGCTCCGACAGCTCTCCCGACTCCATCACCAGGAGCTCCTGAGGCAGAACCTGAGCAGACAACTTGTCATTAACCCACCACACCAAACCTTCCTGAACCCTGAGCACACGTCCCCATGGTAACACCACCGAACACCAACAATCAGCTCCCTCTGTCAGTACCAACAACCCGAAGTTTTCAAAGGAAACAGGGATAAAGGGTCACAGTGGAACCAAAGCACAGAGATGGCAGCGACAGAAACACCAAGAACGGGGGACTACACTAGATTTAGCAAGCCGGGCTAAAATAAAACTAAAATGATCATCTTTGGCAAAGAAGACTTTGGGAAAGGTTGAAACAGCTGGCTGGGAACAGTATGCCCAAGTTCTGCAGGCCAATTTTACCCAGTATCTTTTCAAAAATACTTTATTCAGGCTGTATCTGTGATACGGGAAGACTATTTACAAAGTCCCAGCCTCAGTACCTAATTAGTGCAATTTAATCTATTATACAACTTGACAGGCCGCTTGCTTAGCAGCATGCCCAACCATATAGCACTCATTGTTCCCTTCTTTCTTTTTCTTTTTGATAATAGTTGCTACTGAAGTAATTATATTACATTCATTTTAAATAGGCAGCCTGAGCCATAAGCCAAGCCCAAAGAACCAGGATACCAAGAAAAGAACTGAGCTTGGATTAAAACAATAGAAGGACATGGAAAATAGCAGCTTCCTCCCCAAATATATATTTTCAATAACAGGTCTTCTGTGTAGACAGGGACGACTAGGCACACCACGGACACAGTAATATGCAGTAATCTAGTAACAAGTGGCATTCTAGGAGATCGTATAGCTGGAACTGAATCATCTTCATCTCGCGCTGTATGTCAATACTAATGGCAAATCCAGGGAAGGGAGGTGACATACAAACAACTGGCTAAGCAGAGATGAGGCTTCTTGACTATTGACTGCTCACCTTATGGGAACTCAGAACCACTTTCAGCTCCTCCAAGAGCCCATACGCCAGCTTGTACCCTCCCAGAGAGGACAAGAGCTTCTTAACCATTTGATGGGCTTGTCTTCGAACATGCCAGGTCCGACTCAGCAGCACGGCCACAAGGGCACGGTGAAACTGTCTGAACACAGAGAAATAAACAGGTTTAGCAAAGGAGGCAGCTCTGCAAACCAACTGGACACAAAAGCACAAAGAGTTCAATGCTTTGTGCAAAGTCCCAAGCCCACCCTCTCCACTGCCCGTGTTAACGTTCAGGGATCAAACACAGATCGGTGCAGGAAGAGAACTCTACGTACTGAACTTTACTTTCCGGCAGCCGTTGTGCGTGATCCAAGAGCAGGCGCTCTGTCAGCTGCAGTACTGTACACATTGCTGTGGGAAAAGACAAATATTTAAAATAGCATGAGACTTCTTAAGGAAAGAGATTTTTTTTACCTAAAAACAAACAAACAGCAAGCAGGGCACATTAAAATAGCTAACCGAACAGAGCCTCTACATAATCTTCTCAGTGAAGCCAGAGACAAATCCAACTCAGATCTGCCAGGACTAGAAACAGAACCAGAATTTCACAGAAATGCTTTTAGCTGGACCGCAGCAGAATTTTCCTGACCACTATGTGTGACCTATTTTTGTCTAAGTCAACAGAGCAAACCAACTGATAAACACGATGCTCAGTGCATCAACACTGTTAATTCCTGAGCGCTGCCAAAATGTCTTCAGCGACAATAAAACATATACTGAATTCATACCCAAGGGCATAATGTTGTTTGAATAGCAGCCTTGGTATTTTACCTCACACCATCTTCTGAGCTTCCACGGTCACTAGGACCTTTGGTTTGTGTATTAGTGTTCAACCATATCACCCAAGGCAGGAGCAGAAAGCCCTGAAACAGCGGGTGGGTTAAAACCCATATTAACTATGGTACAGGGGACTTTTGACATTCAAAGCATCCAATAGTTTGGGGATGTTATGCATGGTAGCTGGATGTTTTTGCTTAAATAACCAATATCAAATCACAACAACATTCACTCTCAAAGTATCAGCATTAGGCTTCGGAGCTAAGATCCTAAGGGAGCAATATAAAATTTTCCAAATCACTGTGTTTCAGTGTCTTTGTAGACTCAGAGAGAAAAGGAATGGATATACACAATGCCTTCAGGAAACAGGGATCACAGCAAGCAAAGGAGAAACTCTGTTCTTTCCCATTCAGAAAACTTTACCTCTTCAAAGCTTTGTACAAAAGATAAATGAACTCATTTCAGAGAAATGATTCACTAACTAATTTTCAAAACCTCCAGTATAAAATGTAACGTATAAACTCATGTTTTTGTTTGGGCGCATTCAATTATTTTTTTTTCAGTTAATCTTTAAATGCAAGAGAACAAACCAGAGCATAGATAGACTAATTTATAACCCAATTGATTTCCTGTTATTACTCTTCCCCTACATACCTCAAGATTTTCACCTATATGTTTTCTTCTCCAGCCTTATTTTACTTTTTCTCATCTTCTTAATTTTAGGCTTCTCCACATCCCTTAGATTGGCTGCAAATATTCACTTACAAACTGGGACACCACGTAGATGAATTTTGTATTGGAGGCTTTTACAGAACATACGGATTTGGAATTATAAATGTTTGATAACTCAGGTTCATTAAAATAAATTAATTCATTGTGATGTACTGCTGAAAGAGCATGATGCTCGTTTCAATCTGAAACTGGATCCTCCGAGGATCACAGAAAAGGGCTAACAGCAACAGCAGCTCTTTTAAGTACTAACTAATAGAGATGAAGAACAACCGAATACACAAAAGCTGACAATTTACCTTCCTCGGATGCAGACTGCAAGAACTTCTCAGATGTAAAAATTTGTTTTTTCTCATCCAGAATCAGCTGCCAGAAACCACTCAGCTTAGACTCTGACAGGAAAAGAAGAGACGTCTATCAAGGATGTTTCAAAACACGTCAGAATTCACCAGCGTACATAAAATACAGCAGAAATCTGTCTCCTGAAATCACTCGTTTCTACTTCTACTTCAGTTATAAAGCCTTTCATCTCTCTCATTCAGAACTATAAGCATGCCCAAAAAACATCTGCTGAAAAAAATTTCTCTGACTTAGACTTGTGAAATGTAAAAGTCTGTTTCGCCTTAATCTTTCATAGGGCAACCCTTCCTAAAAACCAAGGAAAAGAGGAAACTGGTGTGTTGCTTTTGATAGACAGAACACATCTGGATTTTATAGCCTGGCAAATGTATGAACTCAGTTCTTGTAATATCCTCTAACGGAAGACAGAATTCCAGTCCTCATGCTTTTCAAAGATGCTTTGTAAAAATACTACACAAATAACAAGCAATATTTTTAATGCATCAGTCAATTCCTAACATGTAAGGTCTGAGTGAACGTCTTCTGTCAGAATAAAGAGCAATCCTGCCCTAAGTGTGTGGAAGCTGGAATTTGCAAAGCCATGGAAGAGCAAGAATTCTTCACTGACATAACTGAGAGAGACGGGAATACATCTTTCCCTGGTTTACAAAAGGGCAATGATTCTCTAGGCAGAAACAACACACAGGTTAAGGAATAGCATCTCACACACATCGTCAAGAAGTGTTAACCCTCAGAACCTGTTAATACCAGATTCTACTAGATGTTTTGTGACCTTACCAGTCTGTCCCTCAATTACAGACATCCTGCAGATCAATAATGCTGCAGCAACTCCTTCAGTTACCATGGGAACCTGAGTACTTTGGGATGCTGCTTTTTCTACTGTCTGGATCAGCATCGGCAGCAAGTCCACTCCCTGTAATAACGTGTCACCTGAGGAGACAGAAAGAGATAAGTTACAAAACAACATGGTCCTTCACACCACAGGGTATCAATGGTTCTTCTGTGGTCATGAAACAAGGAAAGGAACCAGACACACACTGGGGCGACGCTGAATCTCAGAGTACTTGACGCTCACTGCTATCATTGCACTTGAGCTGTGAAAACCTAGGTTATATCCATTTGAGTCCTTTCCTCACAGATAAAAAGTCCCATCTCAATACAAGCTTCTGTTCATGGGATGCAAAATAAAACAGTAATTCAGTTACATTAAAGCAATTGGTTCAAATCACAGGAAGTCTGACTTCAAAGACTGTGTTCCCCTAAGAGAGATAAATTCCTGGCAAGCTGTGACCATCTGTTCCGCTTCAAACATTCATAAAATGTTTGACACCAAAAGTTTAGAATTTCTGAAGATCATTATTTCAAACCTATTAATTTTTTTTTAAAGCTTCGAAGAGCCAAAGCCACAGATCAGTGTGCTGGGTACTATATAAAACAAAAGCATGGTCACAGAGCTAGAAACCTTACAATTTAAGTGTACGACAAAAAAAAAAGCAACCAAAAATCACTTCGGGGGTATACAAAATACAGCACAATAGGCAGTGATGCTAATTATACAAGAAGACAAACCATCTTTATAAACTTGAAGGCAAAAGAGAGTTTAAGGAAAAAAGCAAAGGAGCTCAGTGAACAGACACTGCCTTGCAAAATCTTTCTTAACCCGCACAGCTATCTATTAATACTTATAGCAGGAAGTACAAAAGTTGACCACTCTTCTCTTAAGCCACAGTCAAGAGAGTTATCAATGGCTGCACAGTTTTACCTTTGAAAGAGGCCAGCATGCACTGCAGGTAGGCATGTCTCACAGCTGAAGTGGAGGTTTTAAGGCCGAAGGCTTTCTTGAGCCATTCTACCAGCTTCTTGGGAACTTCCGTGGCGAAGCGAACACACCAAAGAGCCAGGACAGAGACCGCATGAACCAACGTGCCTTCGTGGACTGTGAAATAACACAAAGCTCACGTCAGCAGAGCAGTTGCATAAAACACGGGAACATAAAACAGAAGGCAGGTAACAGCATTGGGAGGAGGAAGGAAAAGAATGCACATGCTTCTGAGAGACACAGCACTGTCGCCATGGGGCTGCTCATCAAAACAGGGCAACAGATTTTATAACACAACAGGCGAGAATCCAGGTTTCTTTATCCTGAATAATAGGCCATATGAAAATCCTGCTCAAGACAAAAGCAGCTTTGCAAATCAAGAACAAAGGAAAGAGGTCTCACCTTCTTGTTGCAGAAAAGGGATGAAAAGCTCAGCCACGGTTCCAGCCAGAGCTTGGCTAGAGGGTCCAGAAACCACATGGTGACTAAGGCTGCCAATCCCTGGAACAGCAGAATTCTCTCATTAGTTCCCAAACCACCAGCACTTGCTGCAAAATCTAAAAACAATTGAGAACAACCCTTCACATCTCAGTCCTTACACAGACATCTCTCCCTCTTGTCACTACATCTGGATGTCACTACATCTAGATGTCACCAACACTGCAGGACTTCTGCCTCTTTTTTTACCCAGGATATAGACCTTATTTCTTCCAGAAAGCATTTTAGCCTACTCGCCAACTATTTCCTTTGAGGAGAAAGTCAAGAACTGGCATGTGGTACCCAGCACCCCCTGTGACATTAACCGCAGCCCATTTGGAATGACAGACGGGGAATGCTAAATGTTTAAGTACAGATTCTTTTCCTTCAGCCTTCTGCTGATTTCCTCCAACAAAGCAGCAGCTTTTCTTCTGTGGTCCTCACCTGAGAGGACACTCATCTTCTGAGCAACAACTGTCAGCTTCCCTTCTGAGCCTGCCAACAAGAAACAAATGAGTGATGGCTTAATTACAGACAGACACCAGCTATGTGCTACGTCAAGAATCTTCTCTAAGAATACAAAAGCTCACCCCACCACCCCTGATCCAGGTTGAGCCATCCCACCCCATACAGGCAGCTAAAGACAACAGAAAACACCCTACCCAAAACTCCTTGAAGTGAGCAAATCTTTATTTGCCTCTACTGCTTATCATGCAATTTACTCACCCCCTAATATGGCAAAAAGGTGTCTGCCCAGCAACTCCACAGCCGAAGGATCACTACATTGTCGAGCCAAGTTCTTTAATGCCACAACTGCTTCATCCATCAGCTGCACACTGTTGGATTTCAGATGACCTAGAAAATAACACACAAGCCAAGAGTTCCTTACAACAAAACACATAAAATCAGCAAGACAAGGACATATATTTACAGCATCTGGAACTGTCACGTGAACTATTCCAGTTCCAAGTTACAGCATCATCCTCCCTCCCACGTAAAACAACCTCTCCTCACCAGTCATCAAGCTGTTAGAGGTACAGCCAGAAAGTTGAAGAAAGCTTTATTCTGGATTCCTCATTCCCACCAGAAGTTAGAGTACTTACTGGCCAGTCCTTTCACAATGTCTAGGGCATACTGGCTGAGATCCAGGTTCACAGATACGAGCAAGCAAGAGATTGCTGAAGACAGAAGAGAAAATGGCATATTACATTTCATTATGTTTTTAGCATTTTAACACACCCTTTCCCACAGTTCACGTCAAGAGCAAACAGGGTCAATAAGGAGTGGGAAGAATAAAACGCTGAAATTGATGCCCAATGCGCAGAATAACTCAGGGTGTTTCTTAGCACTCAGTTGTGAAATTCTGTCCTCAGTGCAAACAGTAGCTGTCACACATCCAGACACCTGGGATCACACCACAAATGTTGCTTCTGCACACCCAGTCCTCAGACAGGAGACAATCCTGCCGCCTGTGCTCACAGGACCAGAAGCACAGTCCAGAGATACACCCCCCAACTCCAGACCTGCGGAACAACTGTTCATGCTCTTGACAGAGCAACGCAGACAGAGGACAGACTCACTTTCAATTACGTTCTCAGGGCTCCGTAGCAGCGATTTCTGCAGAGTAGGCAAAACTAAGTCCTTGAATTCAGCGTGAGACATGTACCGAAGGAGTGGGGAACAGCTGTCCTGCAAGGGGAACACAGTGCTCAGCACAGCGGTGGACGTTGCATGTAGGACAATAACACAAACAGCTCTGTCACAGCATCTCACCAGCACGTGCTTCTGAGGCTTCGTCTTGCTCATAAGAATGGTCTTCAAGTAGAAATCCAGAAGAGCACCCTAAAGAAGTAGAAACACCAGATTACAGCCACATTGCAGCCTAAACACAGCTCCCCAGACACCATCAGGAAACCGGGCTCGACACCCCACCTCAAGCTCCTCCACGGCAGCCCTGGCCACTAAGCAGCAGCTTTGCTGCCACCCTCACACCAGACACTCCAGCACAGATCAGTCAGTGCTCTCTGCTCTGCCCTTCAGCCCAACAACCAAAACGCACCGAGAGATAAATGCTGCTTTCCATTCCTGCATCGCGGGAGAAGGCAGAAAGCTGCAGTGTTGGCTGTCTACATAAACGCACAGGCCACAGCAAAAAGCCACATAACCAGGACCTCCTCTATAAATCTATCCCAGCTGTTTTAGGCAGAAGTGCATTACGACTGAATTGACAGATAACGAAACCAGGAATAGATGCAAAGCACCAACCTCTTTGAGACATCTGTCCACCCCCTTCTCCATGACCAGTGACACCACACACACACACACAAAAAAAAGGCACTAAAAGAGATTTACCTTGTATTGTTTAATTATATCCATTTCTTTCTGGGCTGTGCAAAACTGCACCAGAAGGCCCAGCATTGCGGCGTAACTCTGGTTTGGTTCAAGACCAAGAATGACAGACAGGTACTGATCCACCAGACCTTGGTTCTGAAGAGAAAAAGAGCACGGCACGTTAGCACAACAGAAGCCAGAACAGCTCTTGGACACGACGATGTAACACACAAATCACCTCCTTCCACAGCCTGTTCAGCTTCTTCACGGCCCCATCCACCGCCTGCTTATGAGAACCTCCCAGGACTTCCAAAAGGAGCAAACACTGAACTTCCACCTGCCAAGGGAAACAGCCAAGAAAACCTTCATGCACCTGCATCTCGGAGAGCTCACATCAAACACAACATGTCACACGTCAGTGATTAGCTGAATCTGCTCAAGAAAATGTCCTTAGGTCATTAAGTTCTTCCAACAAGCTGCCATTGCTTCCACGTCACACGCATCACTTTGCAGAACAGTTTTGGAAACTCTGATTTTGAAAACAACAATTTATACCAGATGACATCTCTTCTTGTGTTCCAACAGTATTCCAAAGTGCTAAGAGCATGGTCACAGGTTCAGGTTGTTAAAGGAGGTGAAAACAAAGCAAAATGCTACTTGACACTATATAACAGAATATCACGGGCAACTGCTTCAAGGCAGGCGCAAGGAATCGGTGCCACGCTGCAGAGCGCAGTGCAGAGGCACCACTGGCACAGCCGGTCTAGAAACGCTGGTACACACCATCGCGTGCAGAGCAGCTCTGCGCGGGTGCACCACTGCCCCACTCTCACACTTTACACACCTCCTGCTTTCTCCAGAAAACAGGAGAGATCAAAACACAGCAGAAAGCAAAGAAGATTGTCATGTAAACCTGGGTTTTAACCTTACATTATGAGTTACACTCAAAATTACTTGCAATGTTTCAGCAACTTAAAAGACAACAGAAATATTTAAGTCCTGATCTCCAAAGGGCTATTTCTGCAAATGGAAATGAACCTACCAGTTTTTTCCATGTTTCTCCCTGTCTCTTTTCAGGCGTTGGAAAGACTGTGCGTACAAGCAGGCAGGTCCAGGAGAGAGCCAGCAGAGCTGCAGATCCACTGCTCTTACTGTTGTACAAATGGGAGAAGGAGGTAAATCCACAGCTCTCAGCACGTAACTTACACCTACTAGTCCATAGCAGACTCATCTTTGCCCAAGTCAGAACACCATCCTATAAGCGAGGCAATGTTATCACAGAAAAATACAGCTAAAGTTTTAGCTTTTAAAGGAAATAATGAGTCCTCAGAAGCTAAGTATTTCAGCCCCTGTTTAACAACACTCAGAACTTCTGAATGGCACAAAGGAGGCTAAATCTTACCTGCTGGGAATGAAAAACCCTAGCAGAAAAAATACCATTTTTGGATCTTCCCAGTGGCATTACAGAAATGAGAGTTAAATACTTTGCCAATTGCAAGTGCCCAAAACTTGACTCAAGATTTCTCATCTGCTGCTCATCTTTACTGTCAGAGCTTCCCAGCTTTAGACTGCCAAGTCACTTCTCAGCTGACATTCCCTCCTGGCACACCACTCAGCTCTGGTTTCTGCTCACTCCCTTCTCCTCCATTTCGGGCCACGGATCCCACTGAGCAGCTCCCTGAGGCTCCTCACCCCATTTCGATCTCTACCTCAAAGAATATAGGAAGTGTCCTTGCACACAAGGCCAGCCACTGCGCTTGAAGGGTGAATATCATATCACTGCAAGCCTTTAAACCAGGATCAGGTATTTTCCTGAAAGCGACACTCTCCCCAGGCACAGAGGCACCATAGGATGGCACTCTGGGGCCCATACCAGCGGAACAGCACCTTACATCACCTCTTGGAACCACTGGTGTTCCGCAATAGAAGAGCCGTGTGTTCCTCAGCTCAGCTTCAAGTTTCATTATCTCCCTGTCTATAATAGGGTCTTGAATTCCACCAGCTGAACACCTGATGGGTGAGGAAATGCCCTTTCCTAATCATTTTGGAGATTGTTTCTTGATAAAATAATTTGTTCCTCATCTCTCCAGACCTGAAAGTTAACAAAGGCAAAACAGTAATTCAGCCCCACACCACCAGCGGTGACACCAAGAAAGTCCTTCTGCTTTCCCAGAAGACACGGGAGAGGTAAGAGAGGAACACCTGAATGGTCACTAACAGCTTTGTCTCTAAATGTTCTCAACCCCTCTGGCAAGCAGCAGCAGCAGAATCATTCTGAACACAAGAACAACTACCAGCAACTCAGCCCAGTTTCCCCACAGAGCAATCGATCCCACACCTGGGGGCTCCAGCCTTTCCGCCGATCCCCGACGACTGAAGCGACTGCAGGAGGTTTTTTGCGGTTGCGTCCGGCTGGGATTCCGCGAGCTGCTGAAGCGCCAGCTGCAGGGCTCTGCGAGATGCCGCATCGCTAGGAAAAAAACACATCATCGTGAACACCACGAAACCCACCAGCACTACACACAGCCCTACACTCGCATCACACAAAGGGCTCTGCCTTCTCACTTCAGCACTCGAGCTAATAGTGACTTTGTCCTTGCTGTGAGCAGGTTGCAGAAGAAAACACAGGTTCTCAACAGCTTCTCTACAACAGGTCGGGACTTAATGCAATCTAAAAGTGTCTAAAAGTGTCCAAAAGAAACCTTAGTCTTGCTTCACAAGGACAAGGGCATTCGCTCCTGCAAACTGAACCACAGGATGCAAGTTTTCATTTCAAAATTAAAGGTGAAACACAAGGTGCTGTAAAACGTTTTCATGTCAAACCTGAGAGCTAACTGCTAAACGGCATCTTTCAGGGTCACACACATCTGTGACACCACATGCTGACCTGTCCAGGTGCTCCATACCAGTTTAACTAATAAATACATAAATACTGATAGATTAAATAATACAGCCTTTCTACATCAATTTACTCACCGGTATCGATGCAGAGTAAGGCAGAAGAGTTTGCAAAGGCCTTTCACCGCACCCTCTGGGAGATCTGTAACAGATTGGATTTCAAAGTGTTATTCATAAATCACTGAGCTGTTAATCTTTAACACAAACATGATTCACTTCACAACTGAAATCAGTGAACTGCTCCCAGCCCCTACACAGCTATGAAATTGCTCTCAAGGATCACAGTCAGAGTTCTCTCTTTTTACACATATTTTTAAAAATAAGGGTAAAATTGGAATACAAGCTATTCCACAGTCATCTTCAGAAAAAGAGAGGAATCAAAAAGATTTTTAAAAATTTGTTTCAACTCTTTTATTAAGACTATGTAAATTCTTACATGCTCTCTGTCTCTCTACACACATATGTACTACAATATTAACTGGAAAAGCACACGTGCTACTAACTGGAGTTCTGTGTTACCTTCAAAACCCATGTTTAGAATTAACACTGTGAGAAAGCACAGACTCCAGATGCTGCCAGCCCCCTGTTTCAAAAACCTACCCACAGGTTTCACAGAGCCCTTGAAACCAAACATTTGAACATTCTTCTCCACCCTGGTAACCAGAACAGTGGCCCAAAGCTTTTACCTTTCCCAGAAATGCATTTTCCCAGCTCGCTGAGGATCTCTCTCCGTTCCTTCACGCTGGCTGTGGTCACCTTGACCGCAAACCTCTTCAGCGTATCAGAAATCTAAAACCACAACCAGAGGAAAAGCCATCAGACTGCCTTCGGTATCAGCACAGACACAAAACCAGGGCGAGCAGAGCGTGTCACCTGCCACCACACACCCTCTTGGTGACCGAACGGGAGCACCCAGGGTCTGACGTGCTGGGGAAAGGGTCCCTGTCCGTCACACACCATGAAGCCCAGAGAGCTCCCTTTGGGCTGAAGGAGCTTGCTGTTTGTTCATCTCACAATCTGAGAAATATATTTAACCTTCTAAAAGTACGACAGAGCGAGGGGCAAGATCAATAGCTTAGAGCACGGGACCTTTAAAGGCACAAAAACCCTGCAATTGAAGAACATCAAGGTGCCTTTCAGTGTGCATCACCCCCTAAAGCCCACGCACCCCTGAAGGGGACATTAACTGCGGGTGACCCAGGGCTGACTGTAACTGCCCGTCCTAAAAATCTGATCTGTGGTTTCAGGCTGTTGACAAGTGTCAAATTCTGTACTCAGGCCCAGCAAAAGAACAAGCCATGCACATCTGCTTTCCCAGAATTAACACGCACATCACAAGGTTTTCTAAATCAGACTCACCAGATCACAAACAGTTGCACACCGCTATCAAACTCCTCTGCACTATCAGAGGTGCCCAAGGTTACCCAAGCAAAACAAAAAATCCTTTCACACAACTGAATGTTCTTTTTTCACGCCTGCACTACGGTGTGTCTGGATCTGCCAGCGGGAAGCAACCGACACCGCTCACTGAGTTTAACTCCCATAAACAGTTTCAGTTTTCAAGTGGTATCAAGATGGCGAAACACATTGTCTGGAAAGACTGAAAAGCTTAAGCTCTCAGCAAGTTGCTCCTTGAACTACTGAAACCATTTCCATGAACTCCCAAGTTTTGCAAGATGTGTCAGACAAAAGCCTCCACAGGGGCTGAACAGGGCTCAGCCAGGTCTACACTCACGGGTTTTCTGTATTTACATAAAACAAAACACAGCTCTTCAGGAAAGGCTTTTAAAATTCGGCTCTTAAACTCAGCAACTTTATATCATAATAACCATCATCATCTTTAGGAAGGGCAGCAAATAAACATGCCTTTAGTAACTCATTAAAACTGCTCCTTCCTTCTTCAGGCAAAACTCCACCAATTTTGCCACAAGTCTTTTTCCAAGCACAGGAAACCCGGCAATTGCCTCCGTCCTTCTCAAGAGCTGCTCTGTCAGGTTTTTTGCTGACACGCAGGAAGGGTAAATCCTGCACAGCAGCTCCCTGGGATTTAGAGAGGCCGTTCATAGCTTCCCAACCCAGTGACCACCTCACACCCCGAGCTCTCCCTGAGCGGGGCTGCGACTCTGGGAGGTTCAGGCCGACCTGCTGAGGAGGAGCAAGGTCGTTACCAGCTGCACCGACAGAACCAGCCGCCACCAAAGAGCTCGTCTTCTTTTAAACCTTTCAATTAGGCGAGTTCATCATATGCAAACTCAGACCGAGCTGCACTTACTCACACTGCTTAATCACAAGCAGGAAGATGTACAGACAAGAAAAACACATTAAAATTAAGCCAAGACTCTAGAAATTAAAAATATAATATAATCGTATATAACACTACAGGACTCCCCGGCAGCTTTGGGACTTACACAAATGGCACAAACTACGAGTCTCCATGGAGGAGCCACCGGGACAGGCTTCAACCACTCTTTCTTTTTATTAGGATATAAATATACACGTTAAAAAGTTAGAACACAAGCGACGGTGCTGCAAACAAATGCAGTACTGGTACCAGTAAGAACCTGGTCCCCAGAAGGCTGGGGCTCGCCTTGGGAACACCCAACGAGCTGGGGAAAAGTCCCTGAGGTGGCACCACCGCTCCCCGCAGCCCGGGCCGGTGACACCCGGACCGGCCCCGCTCAGCGGCCCGGGTCGGGACAACGCTCGGGCTCCCCCGTTCCGAGCGGGACGCCCGGGGCTCCCCGCAGCCGCTGCGGGGCGCACAGGGGACGCAGCAGGGGGCCGGGGGACACCGCCCGTGCCGGTCGGTTACCGGGACCTCCCTCGGGAGCGGACGGGACCCTGCAGCCACTGGCCCTTTCAACCCCCGGCAGCCGCTTCGGGAACGGCGCTCAGCGCGGGCTCCCGAGCACGTCCCCGGCCAGGAGCGGGCGCCGGGCCGAGCCCCGCAGCCGGGCCGAGGGAGCGCAGCGGAGCGAGAGCAGGATCGGGCGCGGCCCCGGCGGAGCTCCCACCCCATCGCCATTACCGGCCGCGACCGCGTCCCGCACTCACCTGCGTGTCGGCCGCCATGGCGCCGCCTGCGACCCCGGAAGCGGTAGCGACTTCCGGTGCGGGCCTCGCGCGGAGCCGCCCGGGGCGAGCCCGTCTCCATGGCGACGGCGCCGCGGCCTAGTCCGGCCTGGCAGCCCCAAACCCTGCACGGCGGAACCGGCCCCGGGCGCGGACAGAGGCTGCACCGGAACCGCCCGGCTCAGCCTCGGCTGCAGCGGCCGCCCGGCCCCCAGGTGGGAGGGCAGCAGGCACAGAGCAGCCGCCCCAAGGAAGCAGCAGCAGCCCATGCAGCACCAGAGCCCCCAGACTGCACTTGCCCCCAGCCCCCGGTGACCTGCAGACTACACATAAAAGTGTAAAATAGCTTTTTATTTCTCCAGCTGGACCAACTCTGACACAGACAGGGTGGCTGCTGTTAGTCGAAGAGGCCGAAGCCCATGTCCTCGTCAGACTCCTCCGACTCCTCCTTGGGTGCCTCTTTGGCCGGAGCGGCAGCAGCAGCAGCAGGTGCAGCCGTTTCAGCCACCACAGGGGCGGCCACCACAAATGCAGAGGGGTCTGCCAGGAAGGCCTTCACCTGCAAATGGGGAAAAAAATACATGCAAACTCAAAGGAAACAAACATTTGGAAGGACTAAACCTTTGCAATCATAAAGGCAATGCTGCAGCTTGCCAGAAGCCAAACAGACGCACTGATCGGTGCTCTGTGTGAAGAACCAAAGACATCTCAGCTACACCCAAGTGCAACAACCCCCAGGAGGAAGGAAAGCCAGATAATTCAGATTTCTCCTACCATTTGTACATCACGTATGGAAGCAAAAGCCCCTTTTCAGAACAGGCCCCTCGCACACAGGCGGGTGGTGAGCCCTTTCAGACCAGGTGACACGCAAGGTGTTCCTGTGAAAGTGCCCGGCTGTGTTTCTCACCCCCCGAGCTGCACATCGCTCAGCCGTTACCTTTTCAGCCAGCGGGAAGGTGTAGTCCGTCTCCACCGCCACAGCCAGGACACGCTTGTACCCATTGATGATGGAATGGGGCACAGAAGCGATGGTCGGGTACCCAATTTGCAGACAGACACTGGCAACGTTACGAACACCCTGTGAGGAGAGAGACTGGTGTTTTCTGTGCTCTCAGAAATCACCTGGGAAACCACAGCAGACCATGGCACATTTCTACACTGCCAAAGTAACGAGGGGCAGTGTGTATGCACACAAATAATGCAGCTCCAGAGAAATCAGACAAGGATTAAAATGGTCTCAAATGCTTTTTGAGATAGCTTCAGATGAAAAAGCCCACAGAAGGCGCTCCCTGACAGACTGTCCTCGCTCTGCAAGACCTTGCAGAAAATACCAAAGATGACACTTCATTTAGAGGCAGTGGTGGCTCCACAGCAGCGAGGCAAAGTGAGGTGGAATAGAAAGGACCCGGGCTGTGGCACTCACCTCCAGGAAGCGCTTGTGCAAGGTCTCCTCGGTGATGTCCAGCACTTCGGGATTGTAAATGCTGCCATTGTCAAAGACCTGCTGGATCACCAGCCCGAAAGAGAAGGGGGAGATGTTCAGCATGTTCAGCAGGGTGGCTTCGCTGGCACCCACTTTGTCTCCAGTCTTGATGAGCTGCACATCGCTCTGAGGAAACAAGAGGAAAAGGAGTGAATACGCGCAAAGAAATTCAGGCATGTCAATGCAACGGGATACAAACCCCATTTCCAAAGGCAATAGATAGAACTGAAGGAACAAACAAGCACAATAGGCTCCAAGTTCAGCTCCATAAGCCAAGAAAGCCCCAGATCCCACAGCAGGTACATCTCAGCTGGAAGTTCTTCCAGCAGAGCTTAACCATGCAGCTGAGATCGGATGGAGAACTTAAATCCCGCCACACTGCACAGGCACAGCCAAGCCAGACATCCTCCTCCGAGTTCCCCAAGTGCAGCAGCCGGACGGCTGACACAGTATTTCAACACAAATGGCATTTTACAGCTCTGTCAACTGCCACAACCAGGACTCCCCACCCAAGGAAGAGCTTCACCAACAGCAGCACGCTGCTCACTAACCAGAATTTCAATGGTCCCTCTGGAAATCTTCGTGGTGATGCCCAAGGCCTGGAAAAAGGAGGTCTTCTCGGGGCCGAGACCGGTGTTCTGTGCAGGCACCGTCACATCACAAGGAGCAATAGCGCCAGCACGGGCAGCTGCTGGCACCTGGAGAAAGGGAAAGGAGCAGCTGAGGGAATGCTCACCTCAGGTCCCGTGGGACGGCAGCAGCTCCCTCCCAAAGTGTTTGTTCCTCCAGGATGGATGTCACCTGGGCACACACAAGTGACACAGAAGCTGAACCTGAGCCATTTGTCTAAGGCTACAGGGACCCAGTTCCCAACCCTTGAAGACTCCTAATAATCAGGTATCCCCCATACAGCTTCAGTTTGATTTTTAATTCCATATCAGGCCCAGAGACACAGTGAGGGCCGATCTCCCCTACCTTGTTAGCCAGCAGCATGTCACGGATCTCGGTCAGATCCTCCTTGGTGAACACAAAGCCCACATTCCCACGGATGTGAGGCAGCAGCCTGAAGGAAAGATGACAAGCCCTCAATTCCGCTTCTCAGACGTCTCCTCCTCCCAGGGACCCAGGAGTACATCCAGAGAGCGTTACCCACTTTTCTAAGGCAGGGTTATTCTCCAGATGACCACGAATAGCTTTGCGCATCATCGTATTCTTCCCCATCAGCACAACGGCCTTCCCACGCAGGGACATACGGATCTGCTGCATCTGCTTGGACCCCACATTGTCTGCTCCCACAATGAAACATTTTGGGTAATCATCCAGGAGTTGCTATACCAAGAAAAACACTTTAACTATACAAAGAAATTTGGACCAAAGCAGCATTAAAACCTTAACACGTCAAAATGTAAAATCTGTCAGAAGTTTGAGAATGCTCAGCTCAAGGGCTGCACCTTTCACTGAGCCATGCAGTTATGCCCATAAACAAGTTATTTCTGTAATTGCCACCACGACCTCTCGCAAGAACCTTTAGAACGGTCAGATCTGGACTGCCTTGATGTGTTTTTATTGCCATGTAACCGTTCCTCACAGACAAGCTCTGGCACCATCTCGTTTAATCCCCCCCGCTCACACGCCCGCCCGGTTCTCGGCCACTCCCTGCGGGCCGGGATCGCCCCCAAGCCCATGGGGCACAGCGCCCCAGCAGGGCCGGGCCTCCACCCTCCGCCGACACTCACGATGATTTTCAAAAAGTAGTTGGATTTCCAGGTAGCCCTGTCTTCCCTGGGCATCGCGGCGGTGCTCCAAGGATCGCCCGGTGGGTTTAAAGACGAGCTGGGACCTGCCAGGGAGAAGCGCAGCTCAGGCGGGTCCGCACCATTCCCTTCCCTTCCCCCGCCTCCGCCCGGGGCTCCGCGCTCCCCGGCCGCGGCCCAGCCCCCCGGGTTCGCTCCGGGTGCGCCCCCAGCCCGCCCCGGCCGCCCAGGCCCGCCCCGGCCCCGCGGGAGCCGCCGCGCCGCGCACCCACCTCCACGAGGGCTCCGGGAAAGAAAGGCCGGAAGGCGGGCCCACCGCCTTTTATACCGCGGCTCACGCCCAATGGCAGCGAGCCACAGAGCGAACTCATCTCAACCCCATTGGCTGTCTTCCGCGTGTCAATCAGGGTTAGCCGCTCTTTCATTGGGAGACGCGCTTGTCACTTACAGCACCGAGAGCGGAAGGCGCGGGCGGTGGCGGAGCCTCCGCGATAGCGCCCCCTGGCGGCCGGAGGAGCGCACTGCGGCCTCTGCCCTCGAGTCACCCCCCACCCCGCAGCCCCGAGGGGGGGACCCCCTTTAACTCTGGTTCCTCACAAGCTGAAGGGCTACAAACAACCGCAAACACACACGTGAGAATTAACGGTAAAAATTTTATTAGCGTAACTGCAAGAATTTTAAATGGAAAAAAAAAAAGAAAGCGGAGTTAGACGTTTACAAGGGAGAAAAGATACCAAATAACTTGCGACCCAGCATCCCCAGCCCACACGTGCTGTGAAAGACCATCCCCAAGGGCAGTGCTTGCTCTGGGGGGGCTCTAAAGACCGAACCCCCCCATTGCAGCTGCCGCAGCCCCCCCCTTCTCTGGCACCATCCCCAGCCCTCATCCCCCATCTCTCCCCCCACACCACCCCAGCACCCCAAAACCGCATCAGAAATCAAATAACAGGCATTTTGGATGTTCAGAGTGGCAGCAGCCACCGAAAGTCGTGATTTGGCAGAGTAGCAGCCCAGCATGTCATAAACCACGTCCGGGACCTGCTCAGCATCTCGCTCAGGAGGTTGGTGTCTCACGATCTCCTTGGAGCACTAATGGGAGCCGAGCCCCCACTTTGGCACCCGCGGGGCTGCAGCATCACTTAAGCCTCAACTCACAGTGAGGTAGGTTAAAGACTCCCCGGACAGGGAAACTGAGGCACGGGATTACACAGTTCGCAGGTGTCACACAACCAGAAGCATCTTCTCACTCGTCTCCAGCACTCCCAACATGTACTGCAGCTTTTGTTCTCTTAGCTGGGCTGAAAGTTGAACTTTTCAGCAACATTAAACACGCACAACCCAGAAATGTCCGTTTTAAGTCAAATCAATTCCAAAGGTGAAAAGATGCACTGGAGGTTTTTCTTGCCTCGCAAACTCCCCAGGAGCCACACTCAGCCCAGCTGACGCAGCTTTAGTTCTAGTGTTTCCACAGCTCCCTCCGGTTTCACAACCGCCAACCAAGCTTCATCTGTATGGGGAAAGCGGGGACCAAGACTTTTGGTGACCCGAGCAGGGCAGCGAAGCACCACCGCAAGGTTAGGCGGGACAGTAACCTGCAGGTCTCAGCCTAAGGTCAGGCTGGTTTCTGACACAGCTGCCCCCAGGCCCCTAAAGCACCTGCTGAGCTGAAAAGCAAACCCAGATGTCAATATTGCTGCAGTGCTCTGAAGAAGTGATTCCCAACACCCGGGCTGCCTCAGCTGTGACCACAGAATGCCATCGGGTACTTCAACATCACCTTCCACAGCACCCTCCAGCCAGAGACCTAAAAATGCTTTAGCGAACGTTAACGAAGCCTCACAATAACCTCACAAATCCAGGCTAAACTGCCCCCATTTTACAGATGGGGAAACTGAGGCACGGTAAGGTTTTAGTGACTGGCCCAAAGTTACACAGCTAGTCAGGAGCAGAGTCTGTCTCTCCCAATTTCCTCTCCTTAGTCACAAGACTTTTTTTCCACAGGAGCAAAGCAACTCCTTCCCCAGTGAGCCCTGCTATGGTTTCAGGTGCTGAAGAGGAGAAACCAAGGGCTCTTTTCCCCCACAGCATCATATCAAGACTCACTATAACATCCTGGAAGCTGCGCTTTGGGAGAATGGCAGGTGATTCAAATACAGCAGTTTACAGGCTACAATAAAAACCAAAAACCACACCTTTACGTGAACCAGAGGAGGGGGGGGGGGGAGGAAATAAAAGCTATTCACAGTTCACCTGCCTGTGCTAAGAAAAAAAAAAAAAAAAGTCACATTCCCTTCCCCAGCCCCTCCCAACCCGCAATTAAAAGAAAATATTGAATGCTAGTTAGGCTTAATAAAGCGTTGAGGTTACAGATGCAGCAAACCAGCGCAACTGGCATACTGCCAAGAACAGCACGGCTTGATATAAAAGTTGCTTTCTTAAAATCACTTCAAAACCAATTTCTGTGTAAGAGGATTAAAAGTAAATTAGATATTAATTCAAAATCAGTGTAGAAATCTACAGTTCTTATCAAAGACAGGATACAGTATTCACTTTGATAGTAAAACTCCAAGTGTGTCACACACACCTGACCCAAGGGACTTGTTATACCAGTAACAGTCAATATAAAAAGGTTATTGCTCTAGCATCTCTCAGTAGAACATGTTTAACAAGAGCACAGAAAAAGGAAATACCCAGGGGCTGACAGGTGTCATTAACAGAGAGAGGAAGAAGAAAGGATGCAGAGTTTGGATCTATTTTTTTTTCCTGGCTTCTTAAACCCCTCCACTTCTCCCTGCGCTTGTGACAGTTTCAGGCCAGATTAGCACACAGGTCACACTCGCTCACAACAGGGGTGGATGAACAAGGCTGTGCTCGAACCTCTCTGCACCTGCTTTTAGAGAAGGGCTGGACCCTCCTGCTCTCTCCTGGGAGCAGATGCTGGGTGCTGACAGGGGTGCCTGGCACAGAACGACCCCCCAGGAGCGCCCGTCAGTGCTGAGGGATGGTCGGGGCTCACTGCACCTCCTGCTCCAGTGTGTTGAGAAAAGGCAGGGAGTAACAAACTAGGGAAAAAAAAATAAACACACCCCACACGGTAACATCTTGATTCCTCTTTAAAAGAAAAAAAATTAAGTGGTATCATCTCCTTACAGTGTAATGGAACTGGAGAGACCCTTGCAGGGTCCTGGCTGCCTGCGCTGACGCTCTGATCTAAATCACACACGCCCTGTGGCTCCGGTGACCAGAGCCAGGGTGGCACCGAGGTCACCGGGTGCCCCTGCTGTGCTGCTGCTCAGAGGGCAGGCGTGCCGGCAAAAGCCTGAGAAAGAGGTGTCAGAGCAGAGGGCTGTGGCGTCTGCAAGTGTCACGATGTGCTCGGAGAGCTGAAAAACCTGCTGGCAGAGTCCTTCTGCCAGGAGGGGCTGGGTAAAACCTCCCTGCTGCAGCCCCCCAGCTAAACTCAGCTGTCGGTCACACACACAGACACACACACCGCAACGAGGGGACTCGGTCTCTCTCTACTGAGACACAGCAAGGGCATTTCCAGTTTAATGGTCCGTGTCATTGCTGGATCTACTGCCTCTCCGCAGCAGCAGAAAGCGCTCCCACCCCGCTCCCGCCCATCCTCCTCCCCTGCCTGGTAAGGTTTCTAAATCGCAGTAACGTTCAGAGAGACAGAACTGCCAAGGGGGTGGCAGAAAGATGCTTAGCGCCCATTTATGATGCCTCTAACAGAAGAGCTTGAGAAAGCAGTTCTGGCAGTAAGGCTTGTCGTTCTGTTCTTTGAAGGTTCCTTTGTTGAGCTGCTTGAGGCAGAAGGCACAGACAAAGTGTTCGGGGTGAAATTTCTTGCCCATAGCAGTGATGCAGCGTCCCGTGATCGGCTTCTGGCACCCGGAGCAGAGCGAGCCGCGGCGCTCGTGGTAATGCACCTCGCAGTAGGGCTGCCCGTCATGCTCAAAGAAGCTGCCGTTGATGAATGGCGTGAAACATTCCTGCAGAAGGATAAAGCACAAGGGGATGTGTTGTATCACAGGCTGGGACTCTGGGCAGCTCCACGAGCCTCCTCTCTGCTCCGTGGCACAACCTGTGCTGTGAGCAGGGGAACTGCTGCCTTTCAGCATCGTCCTGTTATCCAAAAAGCCAAATTCTGTCCATCAAGAAGAGTTTGCAAGGAAAGGCTAATAGATGGATAGATACAAGCCACAAGCAAGGGAATTAACGATGCCCCTTCCCCCAGCTGGTTTCACTTCTACAAAAAAATACAATAGACGAGTTACTGTGTGTGTCCAGTCAGGAGAAAGGAGAACAATCCTTCCCCTGAGATGGGAAACACTGCAGCACCTTTATCTGTTTTCTTTTCTTTTCCTTTTTCCTCTAATCTCACTCCAGCTTCCCTAAAATATCAGGCAGAAACTGGGACCAACACAACCTTTCATACTTTCACACAGAAGAATTCAGATGAACGTGAGGCTGGTTCCAGCTGAGAAAATGAGGCACAATTAATCTTCACAAGTGATCTCTGTGGAACGGCTGGCATTACACAGGTTCACTTTGTGCAGGATTGTCCATCCTGAAACATCTCCACCAGGTACACACACACATGGCTACAGGGAAAAACTGTTCTACCTCTAATGACTTCGAACAGACGAGAAGAGGATACACCAGCTATGTCCTTGTCAGCGTCTAGAGCTCCTAAACCCCTCAGTGTCACACAGCCAAGGCTGCTACACTTCAGAATCTGCAACACAAGCACCCACCTTCCCCGCAAGACTGGGGAGACCCCCTTCCTTGTACAAGTGGGAAACAGGCAGCAGAATGTGGGGGACAGTTGAGGATATTGCCAGATTAACAGAACAAATCAGCAGCAAGGCCCAGAGAAGCCAGGTTTCCAGAATCCTGGTCTTGCTCAGGCCCAACACTATCCTCTTCTCCAGGGAGGACACAAAACATCACACACAGCTGGACCCCGACAGGAGTCCAGCAAACTGTGCAGAGCCACAGACAGCTAAAAACTCGCAATACTGCAAAGAACACAGTTTGCCTGCAGCAAGTCCAAGACTTTTCTAATGTTGACAATTAGTTCAAGAAACAGTCTGGTCCCTCAGTTAGCAGGACAGCTGAAAAGTCTGCTCTGCTTAAGCAAAAACAGGAAGAGAATCCCACCTCATGTCCTGGAAGACATCACTGCTGGCCCCATGAATACTCACACTGTGGCCGCAGGGGAAAAGAAAGCAGAATCACTGGAAAGGAGTCTCAGTCTCTGCACAAAATGCACAGCCCTCCCCAGCCCACACAGCCAGGACTGGCACCTTGGGGCTCTGCTCCCTGCACACCACTGCAGGAGCCACAGACGGTCCCAACAGCACAGTGACAGCGACAGTCCGCTCTGAGCATCGCACCAGGAACCAGCAGCTTGTGGTTCTGCTGCTTGTTCTGGTCTTTGCCTTTGTTTCCCACTCTGGGAAACACTGGCTGATTTTGCTTATCTCTTGGGGCCTGTAAGAGTTAATATTTGCAATGCTCTTTGAAAACGTGCCAAGCATTTAATCTGCAGTATTCCTGTTTATTATGCCTGTTTTAAGGAGCCTGCCACTATTTCACTGACTTGCATGTTGGTCTGAACAAGGTCAGTCTCATTAGTTTACATTGTCAGATGGAGCATGGGAGGAAGATCCTCAAAATCTGATTGCTGAGGCAAGTGCTTAGAGAGAAGCTTAGCTTATAATTATTTAAAGGTCACAGAAAATGTCTCTGTTTATCTGTGAGCTGCTGCAGAAGCCCATAACTGCAGCTGGGAACAGAAAGAGCAAAGCAGCTAGAAAGTTTAATGTAAACAGGCAGAGGAACAAGAAGGTGTTTGGTTGCTGACATGTTTTTATCTTGTGGAGCTGGCTGCCCTTCACTGCCCCAGAGATGCTTTTTCCCCATAAGGGACCGGATGCCTGCAGAGTAGAAACGAGAGGGGTCGTACAGCAGCCATGAAGGACCTTGGGTTTCTTACCCGACAGACAAAGCACTCAGGGTGCCACAGGGTGTTCAAGGCAGAGATGTAGTTTTCCAGGATAGCCCGGGCACAGCCTCCACACTTGGGAGCAAACATGTCGAAGTAGTCCTTGCGGCAATAGGCTTTGCCGTCCTTCTCGTGAAATCCTGCCAAGGGAGAAGAGAGACAAAGAGCATCAGCTCCTGATCTTTACCCATGACCAGCCACGTTCTGCGGGGTAACCAGGGTGGGTAGGATCATCCTTCCCTCTGCTAACACCCACAGAGCAGGCAGCTGCTCCTCGTTCTGCTGCCCTTCCTGCCCCATGCACACACACTCTTCCTCTCCAGGGAGAAAGGAAGATTTCTGCCACCATCTTTCCCCCATAAACAGCTGTATCCCTTGGAATTTCCATCTTCAGCAGTTCCCCTGTCGCCCCTCAGGCTGCGCCTGACAGCAGCTCTGCCCTACACACTTGTCTGCTGTTCAGGGAGGAGGCTGCATAAACCAGCAATACCTTCAGGTCCGAAGAAAGCTCCACACTGGGCACAGAAGAAGTGTTCAGGGTGCCATGTCCTGTCCAAAGCCGTCACCACTTTCTGTTCAGAAGAAAACACAAAGTAGAAGTCATGTAAATGCTGGCTTCAGCTTGGAGGTGAGTAAGGGGGGAAGAACACACTGAAGTTGGTGCTGACAAGAGCACATGTTAAAACAGACTGTCCTTTAGAGAGCTGAGTCAATTCTCCCCCATCTCTGACTCGATCAGGCTTTCCCCACTGCACATTTTTTTTTTTTTTTTACACCCTAAAAGGATCTTACACAACGCTTCCTCCCTTACACAGGGCCCCTTCCAGCTCTCAGGACTAGCTCTGGTGCCTGTTACTACAGGCTACAAACACACAAAAGCTGAGGTATCATTACTGGAATGATGGAGCAATGTGGAGTTCTGAAGGAACTTCAGTGAAGGTAAGAGGGACTAACTCCTCTCACTGGTGTAAGAACTTGGGCCAAGTTGTTTCCCTTTCAGAGCCAAGGCAAAGGAAAAATAGAAGTCCCTAAACAAAATCTTCCATCCAGGACCCACGGGTGGAGTTTTTAACACCCAGGCCTGCAGCACCTTGCCAGCACCCTTAATCCCCCCGCCAGCAACTCACATCAAGGATCGGCCCGTTGCAGTAGTAGCAGCGAGGGGAGAAGAGGTTGTGATAGTCCTTCTCGCAGTAGGGCTGACCATCCCGCTCAAAGAAGTTCCGTGACCCGATCTCCTCCTGGCAGTGGGTGCAGACGAAGTGCTCAGGGTGCCAGGTTTTCCCCATGGCTGTAACTACCTGTTGGGAAGACAAATTATGAAGGACAACTCTACCTCCCTCTCCCCTAGACCACATGACAAGATACCAGCTGGAGGTCAGCAAGAATGACAAGTTCTACTACTTAAGTGAGCCCTGGACTGGGGTAGCACGAAAACTGAATTACCTATCATGTCAGAAGAGGGCAGTCCCTCAGGGGCAGGGTAGAGGTCACTGGAGGAGCTTACAGCGTACCTAGCCAGTGGATAAATAGAGTACTTCAGTTTCTCCAGCATCTCCAGTCTCTTCAGCCTCACGAAATAGCCCTCCCCTTTACTCCCAGCTGCAGCCCAAGATTCAGCAATGAGCCAGCACCTTCAACTCACCTGCCCAGCAATCGGCTTCTTGCAGGCTCCGCAGACACCTTTGGCAACTGTAGCTACACCCAGTTTGTTCAGGTCGGACTGGAGACTTCCCAGCATGGTGTCCAGCTGACTGCCAGGCTTGGAGGCTGTGGATGGAGGGGAGCCGCTCCCAGCTTTCCCCTGTGCCATGAACTGCAGGGAAGAGAAAACAAAGATTGTTAAGGTGAGTGCTGCTGTGCTTGAAAGAGAAGTGTCTGCTGCTGTTGCCAGTGGCTGCTCCATAGAGATGGGCAGGGGATTGCCAGGAGACAGCTACACTCTCTGCAGAAGCCGGCGAGAGCCAGGATCAAGTGCATACACATATTCTGCTCATGCAGGGACACACAGAGACCCTGGGATGTATAACAGCAGAGCTGTGAACGGAGGATTTGATTTTCCTTCACTGCGCCTACAGAAGTCACCAGCAGATCCCAAGTACAGTCCTCTCAGCCTCTGCCAAAAAATCTCCCTTTACCTCACCAGTTCTGACAAAGCAGAGACGCCATCCAGAGGGACCCTTCCCCTTGACCTCTCACTAACCCTACGCTGTTGCACTCTCTCAGTTATCACTCTCTCCTCTCTGACAGAGATCCCTCTCCTCTTCCTCACCTCCCTCTTGGCCAGAATATCTTCTCCCTTTCCTTCCCTTTGCACCACCTTCCGCAAATCCTTTTGCTGAGCCTCCTTTGCCCCCATCAGGCGGCTCTGATCCCACGCCTGAGCCCAGCAAGTGGAAGCAGGAAGGAAACAACTCCCGCTGCTTACCTATGGAGAGGGCAGCGCACCCGCAGCCCAGCCCCAGCAGCCAGGACTGCCAGGGAGCGCTGCCACGTCTGCCGCCGGAGCGCTGGGAACGCACAGGGGAGAGGGGAAAGGGACCTGGGTGTTTCTCTCAGAGGCCGTTCCTGACACTCACGCTGCCACAGTACCCATGGAAAGGCTTCCCAGAAGAGGGGGAAGCTTTAGGTAGGTTCATGACTTACAAACAAAGTATGTGTTCTCTTTGGCCACAAAAGGCCCCTTTGCAGGCAAACTGCAGTAATAAAATAATACAGATTATTTTAGCTGACTTTGCACTGCAAAAGCTACTGTCAGGCTTAGAGACCCAAAGAAGTCCCTCCCTGAGATATTGGTTTGGAGCATGTTTGGTTTGGAGCAAGAGGACAGATTAAAATTACACAAAATGCGCAGCTGTGAACACAGCACAGCCAGGGGAACAGGGACAGGCCAAGGTGCCTCGCAGCCCTGGCAGACCCTGCCCTTCCAGCCCCAGGAGAAGCTCTGTTCCCCGTCCTGCAGCTGCTCACACTTGTAGTCAACCAGTTTACTCAATGACAAACCCCGGGTTCTGCTTGTTCATATTAAAAAAAAACATGCTATACATAATTTTAGCTTTTTTACGCACTTATCAGCCTTGCTTTGCAGGCAGCATGACTCCCAATGGAGCCTAACGCTCATCTTTTCCTCTCCTCCCAGCCATCCTCATCATACCCCATGTCCTGAGCCCAAAACAAACCCTCCAGCACGCAGCAGTTACTCGCTATCAACCAGTGACAGTGAATGTCTCCAAAGCGAACCATTGCAAGGAGACTTGTCACAGCAACAACAGGCCTTTGGAAAGAGCCAGGGCAGAGTCCCAGGACAAAGGCAGGGCCTCCCACACCACACAGCAGGAGGAAAAGGGCTGGACCATGTCGAGAGAATCATATCCTCCCTCACTCTAACCAGGGGCTTGTGGCCACCAGGCAGGGCAGGCACACATGGCACACACAGACAAGTGACAAATACCATCTGGAGAGAAAGCAGACGAGATGAACTCAACATGTAGCAACAGAGCACGTCAGGCTCGCCTGCGTGGACCACACACTCCTGCAAGCCACAGCTGACCTGGGAGCAGGGACAACCGCCTGCGGACGCTGCAGCTTCTGCACGGTGAGCCAGCCTTGACAGCTCACTGCTGAGACCCCACCTGAAAGACGTTTGTTTCCACCTCCCGCACACAGCACCTGCTGCTTACAGCAGACACCCAGCACAGCATCCACGTAAATTCGTCATGCAAAGGCCTTTCGAATTCCTGCCCTTCACCCACAAGATCTGCCACACTCGAGTTCAGTTAGGAGCTCTATGAGCAGCAAACCAGGCGCTACACGACAGCATCTACGTTAATGGCACTGGGAGCTCTGAGAGCAGATCCCAGCAGCATGTGCAGCACACTCACAGAACAGAAAAGCACACCATGCTGAGGAAACAGAAAGGAGGTCCTGCCTTGTCAGGGGGGCCCTGGGGCACAGGAGCAGCCAGCACATTAGCACTGCGGACGTGGGGAGGAGCAGAGGTCACCTGGAAAGTATAACAGTGCAAGATGCAGAGGTGTTTTCTTGCTCACTGCTCGAGAGCTGCCTGTACACATAACATTGCACACCACTGCAGCTCATATACATTGAGAATTCCAGCCATCCTGGAGCTACAGCCCTTCCCTGACAGGAGATGCAGGACACGGCTCTTGATCACATCATCTCCTCCCCAGAATCCACTTGCACTGCAGACCTCTGTCTGAACAGGCAAACAGGACAGACTGCTGATTTGCTCCTTCCAATACTGAGATTTTGCCACCTTCTACTCCCTCCATGCCAAGAGAGATTGTGGCAGGGGGAGTTGCAGCCCACGTTTCAGAGCTACCTTCTTCATCTCAGGGGGAAATCGAGTCCCTGCTGCACAAAGTGACCATCAGGACACACAGGAACCACATACGCATCGTAAGGTTATTGCACAGACACGTACTGTGCAGCGCTAGACAGGCACAGGTAGGATTAGGTATTGCCGATGTCACCTCTCCTATCCAGCAGCTCACTACCAGCCTTTACCTGAACATTGTAGCTATTGAACTATCAACTTGGGAGCAGCTGTTGGACTGGAAAACATTACTGAGAAGAAAAAAAGAAAAAAAAAGAAAAAAAAAGAAAAAAAAAGAAAAAAAAAGAAAAAAAAAAAAAAAAAAAAAAAAAAAAAAAAAAAAAAAAAAAAAAAAAAAAAAAAAAAAAAAAAAAAAAAAAAAAAAAAAAAAAAAAAAAAAAAAAAAAAAAAAAAAAAAAAAAAGAAAAAAAAAAAGAAAAGAAAAAGAAAAGAAAAAGAAAAAAGAGAGACAGAGAAGACTGCCTGCACCTGTGGGAACAAAGTGCCATCCTCAGTCTGACAGCCAACAGAAACAACTGTCTTGGTGCCAGGGGTCCAGGTCTGGGGAGAAGAGGAGTGCCTAGGATCTTCAGAAGGAGGGGTGCCCACCACAGAAAGCTCATGATAATCATCATCAGAAGTTTCCCATTGGAATAGAGGCTGGGGAGCCAAGCTGAAGGAAGAGGAGGAGACCGGACTAGGAGCTGGGGTAGATGGCACATGGGAAGGCTGAGGTGGGAGCGGGAGGAGAGGTGCAGAGCCAGAGACACGAGCGGGAGCAGCGTTAGCAGAGACTGGCTTTGAAGCTTCTTTGGGAGGCTGGAGCAGGGGAGAGGCTGGAACAGAGACCGTCCTCCTCGGGGGTACCGGGGATTCTGGAGGAAAAACCACCTAGAAAGACAGGGAGGAAGAAGAGAGGTGAATAAATCTAAAGAGGAACCAACAAGCGCTTCCTGCAACAGGAAAGCAGGTTGTTGCCAGTATGTTTATTTAAGAGGAAAAAGCAGCAAGAAAGAGAAGGGAATTAGAAAACGTGCTTCTTTGAGCAGGTCAAGGAAGAGCACCATCTCATACCCAGAACTCCCTGCACAGGGACAGTACTGGGGAAAACAAAGCACGCCTCTGTGACAGGCTTCCCAGTGTGGTTTTAAAAATCACCCCCACGTGGACATTTGCTGTGCGATAGCAGCACACTGCCCAAACAGAAACCAGCACCAGCACCCTGCGATCCCATTCCAATTCTTAAACATCAAGACTAGGACCCATGTTCCCTTTTCATGCCAGACAAGGCTGAGCAGAAATGTTAGTTCTTCATTTCGTGTTGCTTAGGACACTCAGAAAATCTGCACCTCCACGCAATGCTACCTGGACAGAGGGACATGCTGGAATGTCCCAGCACATGTCCCTGCTTTCTACCTTCTCTACTTGCTGTCCACCATTCTGCTCTTCCCCCTGGGGCCTGGCAGTGATGATGACCCCCTCTGTCAGCCAGTCGTCCTGGCTCTGCCACTCCTCCTGCTCCTGCTGAGCGATGCCCAGTCTGTCCTGCAGCTCTTCAATCAAGCGATCTTGGGACTCAGTCTTGTGAAATATGGCAGGACCTAGTTTACGCCTTGGAGAGAGGTCACGATACATTGGATGCACGTTTGCAGTCTCTTTTGTCCTCTTGATTAAAGATTTAATCTAAATGACAAAGGTAATAGTATCAGCAGAGAAGAGCAATGTCAGAGCAAGCCCCAAGATGCAACAGCACAAACTCAAGCCATTAGTGACAATCGTGAGCAGGAAGAGTGATGACATTTATTCCACAATGCCAAAATTCCTCTTTTGGCATAGCCCAGAACAGTGACTCAGTGCAAGGAAAAACCCCGTAAGGATAATCACAGCGGCCAAAAATAACTATCTAGAAAAGGAAGGGGAAGATTAACCAGCTGGAAGCCAAGATAGGAGGTGCAGCATGAGCACTCCGCTGAGCACTACAGAAACCTCAGCATCACAAGGACACAGAGCAGCCTCTCTGCGTTTGCCCTTTACAGGCAGCAGGCTCTTGGTCAGAGATGTCTGGTGCACAAAGTGTACTCCGGTGCTGGAACACTCACAGCTCCAGCAGTGAGACCTAAAAAGGCAAGCAGAGCAGAGGAGCTGCCATCCCAAGTCAGGAACATCCTCCAGTGGCATGAAACAGCCCTCTGAACTTTTCAGAAGCCTCCATGGACTGAGCCTTATCCCGCTTAGGAAATAAAAAGTCCATTTCACAGGGAAGCCCCTACAAACTGCCATGTTCCGTGCTGCTGACTGACATGCAGAAGAAGTCACAAGATAAAGCAGATGATTTCAAACCTCCATGACATGCAGCTGTCGGTCACATTGCTCAGAGCCGCGTGCTGTTAGCGTGGGTGAGCCCAGGCACGTTCACACCGCACACAAAATGTTAGAGCGCTGTCAGAACATTCCCAGCTAGGACTCGTCCTACTCCTACATTCACTCAGTGCCTGCCTGGCCTGACGCAGAAATCCTCTCAATGGGTGGTTTGGAGACGCACGGCGGATCCCATTCAGCTTTCCAAATGTTTTCAGGAGATTCTGGAGCAACTGCAGAGCTTCTGAACTGCTCCTTTTCCCGGTCTCCTCTGGCTTTGTTCATGTTCACCGTACCTGCCTTCCTAGGAGTTCTGTCTCTGCCCTGCCTCTCCTTGCCCAGATCAGTACACCCATCTACCTTGGCTTCATGTGCCACTTTAGCTTTTAGCTCCTGTCCTTGCTCCACAAAACCCAGCTGGTTTTTAGTGTCTGGGAAGACATCCCACCGATCCAGGGCCACAACAGAAGGCTCACACACAGGATTCAGAACACTATCGTTCTCTGTGTGCACCTCTGGCACATGTGCAGACAGCTCCAGGGCCCACAGCTCCTCTAAAGCTGCTTCCACATCTCTGCCCTGGGAAGGATGGGCTGAACTGTCCCTGAGCGCTCCCTGCTGATCCAGCTCTTTAGGTATCTGCCCCTTCCCTTGACCATTTAAAGTGCTTGAAATTGGCACACTTGAGATTTTGGGGTCAGTTCTCTGCTCCTTCTTCTCTGTCTCTTTTGCCAAATGGTTCTCTAGGCTTTGTGCCTCCACATTAGCAGATCTACACAGGAGCTCCACACGGGAAGCCGGCACAGCCTGGAAAACGTTTCTAGAAGGGTCAGGCTTCCTGCTGAGCCGAACCGAGCTGGCAGAGGTCATCTGCTCCCCACGAGTGGCAGAACCAGAAGAGACCCGTGGTGGGGGCACAGGGACCGTTTGTGGCAAACAGGACATACGTGGGGCAGACGGTGGCACTGCCGCGTCCCCACTGTGACCTGCAGGAGGGTGTCTGGGATGGGACAGCACTGTTAAACTGGGAGGAGTGTTGCTGGAGTCTGCATTTGCTGAACTGGGAACCGGTTCTAGAGAGGGTTCAGAAATCAGAGACATAGTGGAACTAGTCTGCAAAAAGGAGATAGAAGGAATAAGGAGAGAAAAAGATAAAGGCAGAGGTAAGGAGAAGAAAAAAAAAAGCAAAGAATTAAGCGTTACAGCAATCATGACCTCCAAATAAAGACCCATGTTGATCCAAAGCCAAGAGTACGGAAGGAAAACGAGATATCAAAGAGCAGAACCAGTATGACATTGTGCTGATCTTCACATGAGATTACAGGAGATGAAGTTCTACAGCCATCAAGATCCTTTTCCTACGCCCTCCTGCTCTGACAGCTCCTGTGCTCACCTGCAGCTGTGACGAGGACACGCAGCAGCTGCTGGGAAACCAGCTACAAACGCAGGAACGTCTAGGCTCTGAGTAAAGGTCACGTTAACTTACTCAGAGTCAGACACCTAAATTTTACATTTCAGAGATAAAAAAAAAAAAGCAATCAATGAATAGAACAAAGAATGACATTTTCGTCTTGATACACTAATAAAATGCTCCAGTTGGCTGAGTACATGGCAATGAAAACAAAGCTGCGGGGCATTCACAGTGAGAGCAGATGACATGGGCTTTGTTCTATTCACATCACTAATCTCACCTTGGACGTGACACACACTGAGTCTATACGAGCCTGTCAGTCACTCCATGCTCCTGTAAGCATTGCTTAGGTGGCTGGATTAGCCTCTTCCCCTTAGGCCAAACACTCCACATTTCAATTCTAATAAAATCAGTATTAATTTTAATTCAAAATATACTCTAACAAGAGCAACTGATAAAGAGTCCATGGTTCTCCTTCGAGTCTTTTAAACAAAGGATCATGAGTTCTCCCTTCCCCACTTTCAGTGGTTCCTGGCTGAGCTCCAGGCAACAAACTGGCATTATTGCTTTTTCTTAAAAAGGGAAAATTAGACCAGTGGCTTGGACAAGTTCACACAGCAGGTCAACCTAAAACCAACGCTGAGCCCTCCCAGTTTTAAAAATGTATCCACAAAGGATTTCCAAATCCAAGAACTATTAATATAAAGACCTGCTCTGATTCTTAGTCGCGTTTTCCAAAGAAGCCCTGAGAAGTTGGATGCTCGTGCTCAGACGCAGCAGAGCATCAAACCTCCTAAGCTCACATACGGTATCTCAGTCTTCACTTACCTTTCTGGGATAATTATCAGGAATAAAAGGATAAAATTAACCAGAACATACACAAAGTCTGCCAGTAGATGGAAGAGACATACACCTTCAGCTGACCTAAGCTGCTGCCATCCCGAAGGGTCAGGAGCTGGTACACACACATTTGTGAAGTGCCAATAGCAGCACTACGGGGAGACCACAGACAGAAAAGCGCAATAGGGGACCACAATTCATTACAGATTGCTCCTCCCCCTTGAGCAGCACAACAAGATCCAGTCACAGCAGAGAAAAAGGACTAAATAAGTACATTCAGTAGTTAAAACGAAGGGATTTCCTAAAATTGCTCTCCCTCTGTATTTTGCCTAAGCTGGGTGTACCTGCATAAGTAACCTGGTTTTACACCGTGGTTCACACTTTGCTTCCAGAGTTCCTAAAATTAACTCAGTCACTTCCAAGGCAAGCCTACAATTTCACTCAAAAGTAAGTATATCCAGCACACTAAAAACATACTACCTCCAAAATAAGAGCAGTGGT
Organism: Pampusana beccarii; assembly: GCA_013399365.1. Taxonomy (NCBI): domain Eukaryota; kingdom Metazoa; phylum Chordata; class Aves; order Columbiformes; family Columbidae; genus Pampusana; species Pampusana beccarii. The sequence goes on from VWYH01011240.1 coordinate 846,859, forward strand.
TAAACACTCAACAGTAATAGAACAGTTAAATACAGGCATCTAGCTATGCAGTGAGCAGGCATCGTATTACACAGAAATGGCAGAGGCTGAAAAAACAAGTGCATTAAGTAATCTCAGTGCCCGCTGACCGATGAGCCAGATAACCAAAATCAAATGGATTCCGTAAGCAAAAAGAAAGAGCAACTCATTAAAGCAGGCAAAAGATGATAAAAGGGTAATGTATCAGCCTGTAATAGCACCTTTTACTCTGGGGTATGAGGGAAATGAAACATCAGTGCCTCTTCTCCTCCCATTCCCATCTACTGCAACTTCCAGTTGTATCAAGTACCAACTCCAACTAGTTACACACCATACTTAGTTCTTCTGTCCTATTTCTTGCAGCCACACACAGCTCTGGCACTCAAACAACAGCCTTTCATCTTTCACCTTTACAAAGACTCCGCTTCTCTCCCATCCTGGCACTGGTACAGACCAGAAATCCATTTTTACAGACAAGCTGACACCACTCACTAGTTGGCACAAATAGAGGAGGTAAAAACCAAACAAGGATTAAAGGGAAAATGAAGTAACCCAGAGTACAGGAAAAAGGAAAGTAATTGTTAGAAACAGCCAATGACAATATTAACAAAAGGAAAATGATCACAGAAACCATGTTCTTCATGCTTGAGGAAGAACATTCAGACACAGATGAGTTCAATGCCTCACAAAAATGCTAATGCTGTGTTTATAAAGCCCAAATCTTGAAGTCTTGCTGCAAATCAGTTTGCTCAACCAGAAACTAAGCCAGGAAGGCAGGCAGGCAATATTACAGAATGCAGCTCATCCCCATCATGTAGGTTTTATTGAAGTTGCACAAAGATTCTTAGGCCTTTTCTCCAGACTGCAAAGTATGTGGACACCCACACTTAGAAATGTCCCCTCCTTGTACCTCACAAGGAAAACCTGTGCTGGGCAAGGTCATTCTCAGCTGCCAAGAGCTCACCTGGGAGCAAAGGTTGGTGGCAGCAACCACACCCGGAGCTGGTTTTCTGAGCCCCGATAAAAGCAGCAGCGACACGAGGCCGTAGCACGCCAGCTGCACACACGGGGAAGGGGCACGGCAGAGTGTGCCAGCAGTGCAGGGGGAGACTCTGGCTCCACAAGAGCACAGTTTTTCAACCAGATCGAACAGACATTTGCAGATATCCTGTGCTCCACCCTAGGACCCAATATGGAGAAAAAATGGCCACACTAGTGTGTCAATATTTGCAACTGACTGAATACATACTGCAGGAATTCTGGAGAAAACAGTGAGTAACTCCTAGATTCTCACCAAATGAGTCTGCCAGAAAGAGCAGACTGAATTCAGTTCCGGCAAGCGCAGTCCGTCAGAGCAGGCGTGCTCACTGCTGGGTTCCCAACCCACACACTTGCTCAGAACTCTGGGTGCTGTAAAGACCCCCAACAAAACCATCAGCACACACCGAAAGTGCTCACGTGAATGGTGGCACAGAGAGAACAACAAATAGCAAAGCTATCACTGAATGTCCTGTGTACCGCTCCTCACAAACTCCCCAGCTCGGGCTGCCCCACCTGAAGCTGCGGTAGGAGGAGAGGGGAGCTCAGCACAAACCAGTAACAAAAAGCACCAGCAGAATCTTCCACATGAGGAAAAAACAGAAAGTTAGGGACTTTCTTACGATTAGAAAGCAGACTTGTGTATTTAAGAAAGGCAAACCCAACAATGAGGACAAAGAGAACATATTAGATATCTGCTTTCTCCACCTCTCTGAGAACAAAATCAAGTGGATAATTCAGTAAGGCTATAAGCAAACCAGTTGAAAGTAGAGGGTAAGAAGAGAAAACATTTTTTATTTTGCTGTGACTATGGGTAAATGAGGTCTCATTAAAATAAGTTCCACAGTTAATCACCCAGTGGAAGATTGATAACATAAAGAAAAAAAAAAAAAACAAGTTACCCAGGGACATATATCAAGTGCTTCACTTACCAAGATGACCATGGGCAAGTTAATCCTGAGCTTATTCTATTATGCGATTTTTATGTGCTACTCATGCCTGAAGTAGCAGTTCTTTTCCAATACAACTGTTTGATTTCCAAATGAGATTCTGCATAGTATTTGCCATCCTCTGCCCCCACAAGAAGCTCAGACTTTAATCCCATTTTGAGGCAAATAAGAGATGTTTTAAGATGGAAACCTTTGAAGTCTCCAACTGTTCAATGCAAAAGCTTCAGTGCTCATAGCACATGCCTAAAAGATCCTCCCTGGGGAAAACACATCAGGGTAAAAATACACTCCAAAGAGGGGGGTCATCCCACAGAGCAGAAGAGCTTGGTCTGTGTCAGTGAGTAGACTCGTGTCCCATGCTCCCCTGCTTCTTGTTAAGTTGCAGCACAGCAAAATAATTCACTCTGTACTGAGCTCATTACCTTTGGCAAACAAACTGCAGAACCAAAGGAAAAACAGACCCCAGAACTGCCTTACCCTGCCAATGACGAGAATTTATAGCAGCACTCAGCACAAATACCACCATAGGCAGTTTCTCAGAGCAGGTTTGAGAGGTAGGGAGGGCATTCTGGAGACCAAATAAGGTCAGCAGATGTGGCTAATAGGCAAGAGAGTCTGGGGGTGGGGAGGCACAAGATGAAGGATTAAGTTGTCATAATAGGGCACCTTGAAGTCGGAGAGAGATGCCATCAGCTCATCCAGTTCTCGTGTAGCTGAAGAAGCAGATATACGGGTCTGCTGCTGACTGGCGGTGACCCGCTGGGGGCTGCTCACCTCCCCTTGGCTCACAGTGATTGCAGGGCTGAGAAGGAACAGGAGAAAAAAAAAAAAAGGGAGGGGGCAAACAAAAAAAAAACCACAAACAAACAAAAAAAAAAGAGTGCATTTAGTGCATGTAAGCCTGGGAAAGCACTCCTAGACTGAAAGTCTCACTGCCCCTCCACACAAGCACAGCATGATGCATTTCAGTAGCACTGCCCACCCTGGCCAGCCCTCCCCGAGATCCAGCTTCCACAACACATCCAGGCCCTGTTTTTCTGCTGAGTCTTAACAGGAATGTGTATACACACACACCCCCCCTTCCATTAAGGAATGGACAACCACCAGACATTCATTTTTTCAGACAGTGGGTATTTGTGATCAGCTATAAATCTGAGTTTGAACAACCCACCTCTTGTAAGACGCTTATGTGTTTTTTCATCCAGTAGATAAAAGATCACCAGCATTTTCATGCATTTGCTTCATTTCCAACCCTTTAGCCAAAGCCCATCTTCTGTCACTGCCCTGCAGCACCTGCCCCTACACTATACTGTTCCCACGACAGCCGGTCCTACCACACCCAAGCCAGCAACCACCAAAACACAACTCACACTGGACTCGGCACAGAGCTCTCCAGCTCGTCCAGCAGGCTCTCCACGCTGGGACGCACATCTTCGATCCCACGTGCACCATTTCGCTTTGGTTTTTCTTTTGTAGGGGGTGCAGCCTTCCCTCCCACAGAGCTGCTGCTCTCTGGGAGAACATAGTGAGGTCCGGTCACGCCAGGCAGCGAGGGGCTTCTGCTGGCTTCATCTTGAGAAAGGGGGAGCAGAAAAGAATTGTTCAGACTCCTAGGTCCATACACACCTGCCAATCACAGGCAAGAGCAACAAATTTCCTAGAAACCCTTATGGAACATCCACCTTTGAGGATATTCAGAACTTAACAGCGCAAGGGCCTGAGCAACCTAATTTAACTTTGAAACGTAAGTTAGAGCCAATCTTGAAGCTGGCCCTGCTTTGAGCAGGGTGCTGCACCACAGAGCTCAAGAGACCCCACCTGTGCTAAATGAGACTTTCATCAGGGACTGGAGGGGTCACCCTCAGTGAGGATGTTGGAAGCAAAAAAGCAGGTTACTATTTTGAGAATCAATCTATCCACTTTTACCAAATGTCTTACCTGCTGGGAAGCCGCTGGCGGGATTATGTTGAACAGCATTCAGCTCCAGAAGAAGTCTGTCCAGTTCCGAGAGGTTGGAGCCCAGAGAGGAGCTGGTCATTGTGGGAGACGGTTCCGCAGACTTCTGCTTGTTCGGGAAACTAAAGATAAAAGCAAAGCGTGAAACTTCTACATCAAGATACAGCAGAAGGATGGAGGGAAACTTGCATCGGGTTCACAAAGTTTACACATGTACTGTATTCTTTTCAAGCTGATGCTTTTAGCTCTGCTGGAAAGATGATGTGTGCTTTGTGAAATGACTACAATGCAGCCGCACCTCCAGCTGTCAGTTACAAAGCAGCAGCATTGATGGACAGGACCTCACGTTTTACGATGGTGTGCTGCACACTCCTGTAGCAAAGAGTTAACTGTCTGCAGATCCAAGAACAGCAGCAGAACCATTAGCTCACGTTCAGGAAAATAAATCATTTCTGCTGACACCACACACGCAGCAAAAACCTCTTCCCTGAACTAAGGGAATGCAGGGCCAGGACAGACGGAGAAAGAGGCAAAGTACAAACCTCAAGCTATCAACAAAAATCGAAAGCAGCAGGTTACGTGGGAGCCTCTTGCAGCACTCAAGGTCTCTTTTCAAGTCCTCAAACCTTTAATTTGGGAAACTCTAACCGATTTATAAAAAAGTAATTTGAAACTATTTTCTACTGTGTTAAATACACAAGTCCTGAAGGAAGTGTAGCTGTGCACAAGTGTGTATAAAACACTGGTTGTAATTATTGCTTATCTTACATGGGTGAGCCCATTTACACACACAACTGCAAACTATTTCAAAGCAAAACTCAGCACCAGCACAGTGGTTTTTATTGTAATTACACTATAAGAGTCTTCCCATTGTCAATGGCAGGGAGATGATTTTTCTCCTAGTTTTACAAACAGAGAAACAACTTCTAATGCTCTAGAGGTACTTATTTTATCAAAAAGATAGTTTCCAAATCCAAAATGCAAACTTCTGTCTTGCACACACTACCACATCATGCTCAGAGAGTTAATACGTAACAGGCTTTAGGACTCTGACACCTACAACATCAGTGACAATTATGAAATGCCATAAGGGCAGTTTTCTTTCTCTTCAGATTGGAAAAAAAAATATCCACACGTGCAATCTGAGGAGGGCATGCCTCATCCTGACCCAAGCACACAAGCTACAATTCACACCAGAACCAAGCCATGCCAGACCCTTGTAGAGAAGGACTTATGGCTGTAATTACCTCCATTTTGTACTAATTGCATGCAGCCATCTGAAAAAATTGCAATTATTGCCTCCATTGGGCCATCTCTGGACATGCCTGCCTCTACCCAGAATTAGTTTTGGTTGAAAGCAGCTTCCTGCTCAGCAGAAAGAGCTGAGCATGGTTAGAACACACCAGAGAAACACCAGTCTCCTGTGAAAACGTACTCAGACAGGAGGCACTGCAGAAGGCCAGAGACAAAGCTCCAACAGCCTCTTCCTCACCCATCCCCACATCAGCAGAAAGGTCTGTCCTACCACACAGGCTGCTCCTCTGATCTCAGTGTAAGCAGAGCTGCCTTTGCCAGTATAAACAAGTTATCCATCATCTACTGAGATTAAAGTTTTAAATTCTAACTTACTTGAAAATTCAAGTCATTGCCCATCCTGCAAGGCCACAGGTGACTGCGTTCCCTGCGATAACTGACCCAAAGGTCACCTACTTCTCCTAAACAACTTCTGGGCTGCTTAACAAGGCGATGGATTTGTCACTTTTCTCTGCATCAAATCCTTCACAACACAATCCAGACCCTGTTCTGTCTGAGGGATCCTTAACCCCTTCTGCAGCTCAGCAAACCGAAGGGTCAGGTCAATGCTTGAAATGAGTATGGAAGTTACAGCAGCCTCTTACAAAAGAGGTGATCAGAACCAACACAGGGCAACATAACATACACAGGGAGCACAGCGAGGCACAGCAGGCTCAGGCTGTGAGTCAGGCTTATCTCTTAAAAGGGACAAGATACCTGTAGACGTGTTCCTCTTCACTGGCACGGGGAGAAGGAGAGCTGAGCCCGTCTCTGGGAGCAGAGGCACTGGAGCTTTTGGCACTAGAGCTGTATATAGGAGACTGGGACTGGGGCTGTGGAAATGAGATTTGCGTTGGGAATGGAGAACACAAAACGAACGGGTACACTACTGCATTGCAACCCCACACGTGGACTGAACAGAACAAAGCCCAGCAGAAGAAAAAAAAAAAATCTGCTGTATAGCTGAGCCAGCCTCCATCAGATGAACTATACTAGGAACAACTGTTCTCCACTTGCTCCGAATTTGCCTATGAGTCGCAGATTTGTGCTGGAAAACCCCAGCCAGCTTTCCGCAGCCTACAAGACAGATGACTAACACTAATCTCATCACACTACCATTTTATTGGAACAACGACGATGGGTTTCAAATCCTGTTTTGCCATTTGCTCCAAGCAGTTAGTTGTATTAAAACCCCACACCTCCCCCCATTTCCCCACTCTGTTCACAGCCAAACTCATCCTCACTTCTTGCCGTTCCCTCCCCTCATTCACTTCCTTAAGAGATACTGCACCAACAAAACAAGCACGCGCCCTCCCCATCCGCAAATGTTCACTTACTTGCTGGTGGACGTATCTGGATACGTTGGGTTGCCACTGATCTATGGGGTCAATCACAGTGCCGTTCAGGGCCTCATTGGAAGGTGGCGGGGGCACGGGAGGTGGCACCGCAATCTCTTGGTATGTGTGGTTTCCAGTTGGATAGGAGTAAGGCGTTTCTTCTGTTAGAAACACTGGCCGTTTGGAAATATGTGAGGTGGTGGATTCCAGGTCCGCCAGTAAAGCGTCTGCAGGAATGAGGAAAAAAAATAATGATTAAAAAAGGTAAAATCCCAGACTACAGTTTTTTTTCTTGTGTCTCATTCAGGATATCTGTATCAGAAGGTCTTTGAGAAGATTTTTCATCTGGGGTGATCTACTAAATGCCCTGAAAAACATTACTGCAGCCCAGCACTGAATGGGTTAATCAAACTTTTGGTGCAAAGAAAACACCAAGAGGTAACAAAGCAGCCAGAAAAGCTGTCAGTCTCAGATTTTTGTCTTAACTGGAAAAAACAGGGACCAACAACAGTGACCTGTAATCTCCCTGCACCCTGCAGAAGAGCAACCCAGGAGAAACATGCCCAGAGACATTGACACAGAGTAATTACAGGTTCCACATCATCACAGAGTCATTTATTGTGGCCACCAGCAATAGTTTCTGCAGGAAACAAGATGTTGGGAGGGGTTTTGTCCAGAGTCTAAGGTAGTGGAAGAAGTACAAAACTCTCAAATTAGTCCATCGGTACAGCAGGTGTATGTGCTTCAGTTTTCCTAACAAAAATACATCACACAAACAGTTAAGCGGTTTCCAGAGACTGCCAGGTGAACGCCATTTCTTCTCCTGGAAACAATTCTCAACTTGCTGGGTGGAGACTGCTCACAAATTCCTGAAGAGAAGGAAAACTTCCACCAGCTAGAAACACCGTCGCCGATGCCAGAGAGAGGAACCCACATCACACAGTCAGCGCCTCTCCGAAATCTCAGAGCAGGAGAAATGCTCTCCCTCAGAGACGGGCACGAGGAGGCATTCCCACCTTCCCGGATTTCCCCCTGCCCATTCCCAAGGCAGGGCTGCTCTGCGGTGACTCACAGGGAAATCCCAACTCAACATGCTTTCCGTCCCATGAACCCACCCTGTGGACCCCACTGCTGTCCCCAGCAGGGGAAACTCCGGCGAGCGGCTGCAGGTCTGCACTGTGCTCACTTTCTGAAGAAAGCCTCGCTGGCCGGGTGCCCAACTCACCACCAAGCTCTCCACACACCTCATCGAGGCTGTTAGAGAGGAGCTGGATTGCCAGGGACATCAGCGCTCTCCATTATAAGAGCATCAGGACATACCTGTCAGGTCCCTTTAGAGATGTGGAATTCAGCCAGACACCAGGGACACAACTTTGGCAGAATTAGGAGAGGAGGCTCTCAAAAAACCCCTTGGATCTCCCTCCCCCTCCATGAAGAACCAACTGTCTTCAGGCAGTCTCATGTAGCAGGATTTGTCTTTCTGCTCCCGTGCACAGCAGCTACACAATACTCAAGTCTGGGGTGTGAAGGCTCAACCTGTGCGTAGATATCCTGCAGCATCCTCCAACAGTGTCACGAGGAGCCAAAGTTCTCAGGTGGCACCAGAATAGCAACCCAGCAACTGCTAATGGCTGCGGAGCGCATGTGAGGGCACCTGCCAGCTCCAGGCTGCTTCCTGAGCACCGCAGACCACACCAGCCAAGGCACTTAGCAACCCTCCAAGAAAATGTATTGAAGGGTCAAATGGAGGACAGTATTATCATATTACAAGACAAGAAAGGTGCTGCTTTTATATTCATTGTCATCCACAAATCAAAGCATCCAAAAAAAAAAAAAAACACCACCACGGCAGTCCTGCCCTCAGAGAACAGAATACAACCATTAGCAAATTAAATACTGTGTTAAATTAACTCTATACACCTTTTGTGTAGCCAAGATGCTCCAAATCATTTAAGCCACAGGCTTTTTCTTAGAGGGGCCAAAATACCCCAGAAGCAGTTTCAGTGAAGGGATACAAGCTTTCTGCAGCTGGGGGAAAACGAACTTAACCTTCTTTTTAAGCAAAAGAACAGCTGGTGGATTCCAAAGTGAAAAAAGCACATACCTCAAGGGAACCGCTGAAGTGCTGCAATTCCTCCAGCCAGGCAGGTCCTGTGGCTGGAGGTCTGTGCACACAACCTCCAAGAAGTGCTGTTCCAGAAGGTGTGGTTTTTGCTTCTCCCCACCAATGACAAAGGCAAATCCAACTCCACCAGGAAGTGAAAAACCCAGGAGGGTGCTGGGCTCCTCCAGCCCTGCAAAAGGGACCCAAACCCTTTTTCCACCCTCCACCCCCAGCCCTCGCTGTGGGACAGGCAGATGTAACCACCTCGCCACAAACCCCTCCTCCTGGGTCAGCACTCTGCTCAATGAACCACCACACAAATCCACCGCTTTTTACTGACGGCACAGAAGTGAGCTTGGCTACATTTGCTGGTTTACTCTTACACGTCTGCAGAAGAGGGGTCTGGAAATGCCAGGAGCGCTCTGCCCCCAGGTTGTGAAGGAGTTAAGGAGAAGACATTACAGTTTAATGATTAACTTCCCCCATACCCTCCCCCTTCCTGACTTGAGCAAACAAGGCAGAGCTGAGGAACAGGAAGCAGAGGGAGGAGAAAAGGCCGGAGAGGAATCACTCAGTTACTCAAACTGCACTCCAACTTTACAACGGGCATCGAAGCAGCTGCAGGAAGACATCAAAACCCCGGCGGGACAGGGAACGGAGGAAACCAGGGGCAGGACAGGCCCTCACATGCCGCTTCATGGCTGCAAAGGCCTCTTCTTGGGCTTGCTCACCCCATGTTCTGCAAACCCATAGTCACCGTTCCTCACGCCCCAGTCACTCCCTCCAAGGTCACTGCCACGACACAGGGAAGGTCTTTCCTGTTCGTGCCCATCCCCATTGCTGCTTCCAGCCCCACAAACTGGTCTCCCATGCAATCCCATCAGCAACCAGTTTCCTCAAGTTTTGCGGGACTGGGGATTTGCGCCCATTCTAAGGGTCCAACAGCGGGCCCCAGGCGGCACCTCATCCCAGGATGTTCCAAAGCACTGTGCGTTCATTTAGGATCTATGCGACTTTCTAACACTACCAGAAGACAACGTGAGATAAGAAACGTGGGAGAAGAAGGGACATTTATTAATGGAAGAAAGATGCATCCCTCTTTTTCTTTTGCAAAAGAGACCGGACAGCTCTAACCTGATGAACTGTAGCAAGGACGCTGTGCCTTGGGCAGTGCTTCACATTACAGTGCACTCACTACAGTGACCACTCCTTAAACAGAAATATTAAATACTTAAATAGAAATATTAAAGGTTCAATCGATTGATTGGGTAATGAAGTGTTCCTTCCCAAGGGGACTCCTGCGAGACAGTGCTACAGGAGGTGTAAATCCTATAAATGCACCAGTGAGCCCATCCCAGCACAGAGAACACCGTGGGCTGGATCATCCCAAGGCTCTGATGCAGAGCAGCTCACACAGCCACCCGCCATCAGAGGGCACCACGACATCCCTACATGGACAGAGACGAAACCCCACAGCAATGGCTAACTTGGCAGTGACTTCACATCGCTGCTCATCCAGCTGAGGGGGGAACCTGTCCCTATTTTGGGCACGCAGAAACTTTCTGCAGATCTTTGCGCCAGCACACGCTGCAGCATCGCGGGTGCTATCGGCCAGCCCTTGGCAAACAGCCACCCACACTGGCCACACCACAGCGTTACCGCTGCCCCAAACGCTCCCTAAAACACTGCAGACACAGCTCCAGGAGGCAGGCTTTCCCAAGGTTAAAAGATCAGAGATTCATTTCTCTCTAAAGGACAGATTTAACCATTTTGTAGCAATGAAGTAAAGCAGACAGGGTCACGCTACATCCCCAAGCCATTGCTCCTCCACAGGAACACCCCTGCTTCCACTGTCAGCCCTGCAAGAACCCGTTAACACAACCCACAGACAAAATGACAACTCACAGACACGTGAATGGAGTAGAATCACAGAGTCAAGCTACCAAATGCTCAGCAGGGCTCAGCCTACCCACGGGCATGGGCTGCGCATATAGAAACTTGTATTTTCCACTCCATTAACAGTGTGCTGCTCAGTGGGGTGTGGAAGAGTGAGGGATACTTGCTAAACACCACCAGCCCAGGCACTCCTGCTTGTCACGGCCATGGGGCAGTCACACAGCTGACAAAACCCTCCCTTGCTGTCCGCTGCAGCACGGTGCGTCTCAGTGTGTGCACGCCCGGGTCCTCGTGGGCGCAGGTAACGTGGCCGAACACCCAGCAAAGCTGCAAGTGAACATGAGACAGAGGCACAGGGGCAGACAGTCCTGCTCTCTACGCTGGGCAACCCAAAAATGATGCACTCAAGTGAAATCATGTTCAAACCACATCCTCCCCAGCATGGGAGGACATTTGTGTTCACATTCAAGTGGTTTTCCTACACAGATTTTCCTGTGGAGGCGGGACAGTTAAAGAACAATGTCACATTCGGTAGCTCTACTGCTATAAAGCACTCCAAGACATCTGGAGGTCCAGGTGCATTAGGTTGCCCCTCTCTCTCTCATCTTCCTTTTGCGAAAAAGCATTAACTATGAAGTCCTTGGGATTCTGGTCTTCAAATCCTACACGCAGCTCTGTATATACCTCAAATATGTACGAGTGGCCCTCAATAGCGCCTGCATTGCTTCAAGGTAGTTCCCAGCATCTGCCAAAGCTCTGCTAGTCAGACAGCTTGGGACAAGAACTCCCAAGCTGATGTCCAATGCATTGGATGGTTCAGAAAAAAAAAAAAAAAAAAAAAAAAGAAAATATCCCTTTTACCAAGAAAATCAGCGAGATGAAAGAGCAGGACAACCCCTTTGGGTAAGTTCCACTTACCAGTTCAAGCTGCACTGAAAGAGTCATCATCTCCCCAGTTTTATACCGCACATTCCTGCGCTATCTCCCAGCCCACAGCTCTGTCAGGCCGAGAGCAGCTCAGCATTCCAGGGGCTCCGGCGGAGGCTCCTTCGCCATCGCCGCGTGTCAGCACTCGCTGTCCTGCGAACGCCGTGTCCTCCGGCAGAAACGGCAGAAACAGCCTCCCGTGCAGCCACAGGGGCACATTCTCCAGCTTCCCACATCCCAGGTTTGTCTGATAAAGAGCAGGAACGCCAGACTGGGGACCACAACGTGGTTCTGAGGTACAGAACAGGAATGGCTAACAGGGGACCCCTCTGTACTGATGCAAACATCAACCCCCTTTTCTATAAATCTGAGCCACACTCAGGCCCCTTAAATAGAGTGAAGTTATTAAAAAGAAAAAACATTTACACACATCTTCCCATGCGTATCAAAACATCCTCTTTTCTTCACTTGCCTCCTTCCTGTGCCTTCTCTGCATCTCAAAAATGCTTCTGGATTAAGGTGGCACAGTGAAGCAGAACGCACCACGAACTAGTTCTGAAAAAACCTACATGACAAGACATTGAAAAATTCACATTCACCAGCTGGCATTAAGCAGCTTTTTAATGCTAATTTTTCCTCAAGCAGTAAATAGTTTTCCACTATTCATAAGCAGCCTGGGTTTTTTTTTTTTTAAGTAGAGGCAATTTAGATAAATGTGTTTGTGCTTTCCTCTGTTAAGAAGAAGCCTTCTACTACTGAGTGTCCAGCGTAACTCCAGCCCCTGCGAGGGCTAGAGAGACACAGCAAACTCAGATCAGCATTAGCGCCAGAAGAGAGAAAACCACCTCAGGTTTCCCTACGCATTTCACTTCTCTCAACAACTGAGGATGAGCTATTAAGCCACACTGGCACAGCAAATCAGAGCGTTATCAATGTAGTAAGTAGATCAAAAGGATGGTGGTCAAATTCTCTTCTACATCTCATTTACTGCTGGGGAGGAAATGGAAGCATAACTGAGGCAAGATACTTCAAATGCCTCAGATATCAGCCTTTAATTTTCAACAGCTGAAAGCCACATCTGCGCATCCATCAAACCGCACGTTGCCCATAGCTCTGCTTCTTGCATGGGACATCTGGAAAGCGAGCGACACTGGAGACGGGATTCTGCATCCAGCCACCGCACAGAGCAACGGCCTTCAGCTTTCAGCCAGGGCCCCATCTCCACTGCCACAGCAGGCTGGGTCGGGTGAGATGTCTGAGCACAAAATACAGTATTTCCTCTAACGCATCTGCAGAGAACAAGTGTCCGCACCTCCCTGCTTCTTCCCCATGTCCCTGTTTACCCAAATAACTAGAACTGCTACAGGTTTTCCTGGCTGAGGCAACAGAATGTTGCCCGGGGATTGGTAAATGGAAATATAAAACAAGATAACTGTAAGGACAGGTCTAAATGAGGATGTGACACGGATTTTACACGATAATTGTGTCTCACTTGGCCTAAGACAAATTGCAGACCCCTCGTTCGCAGAATGACACAGCGTTCTCCAGCCCTTTTTTCTTAATACCGGTAAGATGCTGAATTCAAATCCTTGGCTTTTGCTGTCCCCTAAAGAATGATGGGAAAGGCAGCTCTAGAAATGAACCCAGAAACTGCAGACTCAGCTGAGCAGCCTCTTTGCCAAAATCCCTGAATCCAAACTTTAAAAAAATCTTGCTAGGTTCAAATCAGCCCTCCCTACGCCACCTCCAGGAGTAAAGGGAACTCCAGCTCACATACTGGAGTCAGCTCGGGGCGGTAACCCAATCCCCAGCAAGACGGTTTTACACTGTGAGTAACTGCAGAGGAATGGGGAGCTTGGGTATATTTATCCTATTAAACAGCCTTTGAAAAGAGACATTTGCAACACTCTACAAAAGCAGCATCCAAAAGACTTGTTGGAGCCATGCTGAAGGGCTTCTCGCTGCCCTCCAGTGAGCAGCACTGACAACAGGAATTCCCTTTTTAACAGGAGCTCTGACTTTTCTCAACAAAATGGAAGAGAATTGTCAGAAATAGGAGAACCATGAACAAACAGGTGAATGCAGGCATTAGTTTACAGGTAAAAGAAATGTAACAACAGGCTCATAAGGCATTATATCGTCATCAATGTTTTTAAATGCAAAAAGATCAGAGACTATAAAAGCAATAAAATACAAAGACTACATTCAAAATGAGACCTTAAACATTTGAAGTGCAATTAGATGCCCTTAAAATTCTGAAGTTCTCCCATTCACATATATGGAAAGCATGTAAAACAGCCTGGCTTACTTTCTAAAACATTCTGAGAAGGAGAAATTTAGAAGTTTTCCAAAATCTAACCAACATGTTGAGAAGGTGGTTAGAATCCAGGACGTGTAACAACTCTCAGCTCTCTCGTCAACCAGGGGACAGATTGTTATTTAAGACACAGAAAAATTCAAGACACAAAAGATCAGTCACTTGCCAGACCTAACAACTGCTGGAGGACCAGTACAGAGCAGCCACTGGTATTTTTACTTCACATTGTCTAGACCTGCCTAGAGGAAGTTCAGATGACACGGTCAAAAGAAAAACAAAAGCGCTTATCTATTTTTTTGATGTATTCCAGTGACTGACATTTATTCAAAGGCGTGCGCTTTCTCATCATCGAGGTATTGGTGCAAGTCATGCCCTGTGTCACTGCTTAATAAAAAAGAATGTCCAAACTAGTACCAATACATGATATGGTGAACGCAAACAGAAGACAATATGCATGAAAATCCTTGAAGCTTCACTTTTCTTTGAAACCAGCACTGCCCTCAGAATATGTAAGACTCTACATTTGTGGCACTGATTTACAAGGTTGTGTGGGTGCTTCAGAAAAGCTTAACAGCAAAGGCAATGATCTTCGCAGCCATTATGCCCATCTACACCAGGCTGCAGAGACAAACTAAACAAGAACTCATCCTGTGACACAGAGAATTGCTTTCAAAATCACGTGAAGGCGGCCACGGTGAGTCCCGTGTGCACCATAACTTGCTTATAGCCAGTCAAACCAGCCAGCTTGCCCCAGCACGGCAGCCCAGGCACCCAGTGCTGGCCACGATCAGCAAATATCTGAACAAAGCCAAGACTCTGCGCTGCGAGATGTGGTCTGCACCATCTGCAGCAGCAGCGGTTGTGGCTTCCTGGCCCCAACACCGAGACCCACCCTGGAGACTTTACCCAGAGCTTGTGGCCAACTAACTGGTCACAAGCACCACCACCACCACCCCGGGTGCGAGGTTGTAAAAGGGTGTGCAAATGCGGCCTGTTTAAAGCACTGTCAGTAACTATTTATCAGTAACTACTCACTGCACATGTGGGGACGAAATGCAAACCCTCGGAGTGCTCTGGCTGTAGTTTGGGCAGAGCTGACACCACCACACACTGTGCAAGGGAAGGGCCTGGTGATCTCTGCTTCCCCCAGCACATAAAACCCACACTGCTCCTGGAACTCACTCTGCTGATCGCCAGGCACTTTCTGAACTAATTCAACTTACTAATCCAGTAAAAATTTGCTTAGTTGTTGATTTGTTTGGGTTTTTTTTGTGTTTTGTTTGGTTTTTTAAGATAAACTCGTTACATTTCTCGGAAGCATAGCTCCAGCCACTCTGTGTCTTGAGCAGCTTTTATAAAATGTTTCAAAGAGAACAATGCCAGAATTTAGCCCTTGTCTAAAGTCAGTGACTAGAACTTCCGCTTTAGATAGAAATTCCATACTTCCACCTCCAAAACGCAGGCCAGGACACAAACTGTAAAACCCAGCCCCATCCTGCCATGAGTTGAAAGAAATCGCCCATCTTGCTGTCTGATTCCTGTAATTAATCTGCATGTCAGATGGAGACGAGAAAAACTGCAGCCTGAAAAGGGAGCAATCAGCAGACAGCACAAACTGAAAAGCTCTTAAATTCTGGAGACATCCCTCCCCGCTACCAGCCACTTCACCTGGGCCTACATGGACATGTTTTTGGCTTTGCAGCCCCAGAATTACAATATGCCTCAGTCAGCAGAGCTGCACACCTTATGTACCTACTGGTGCCATCCCATTTGTGCCACTGAGCCTAAGAGTTAGTTTTTGACACAACCTACTCCTGATCATAAAATTCTGAAGGTGAGGTGACTCTGTGTGCTACAAAATCCCAACAGAAGCCATCACGTTAGCTCAGACCTTCCACCAGACCACCCTGAGGGGCAAGGGGGTTTTTTGTACACATGCTGGAAAACCATAAAGGCCACTGCAAGATCCTTCCTGGACCTGGCCACACTGTTTCCCTTCCAATCAACACAAGCATTTCACCGAAACTCAGACCTGCCCTGTAACCTCAGCGATGCTGTGTTTGTCAGCACGGTGGGGATGCCAAAGCATCAGCATCACGAGGCTCATTGAGCTGCCGTGTAACCCAGCAGCGCAGCTTTCAAGGGCACAGAGACGCTGTAGGAAACCAGCTGACCAGTTTGCGGCCCGACACCAGCGGCCTCGGCAAATCACAGCATCTCGGATCCACCTCTTGTCCTCTTTGATGCAACAGGCTGGGAAATCCTTCAAGCGCTGGCTGTGTTCACATCCCCAAGTTGGCAGGGAGGTAACCTCATCTTAACTAGACCCACAGGGCATGAAATCATCAACGCAACGTGCAGGTTGAGAGACTCTGCAAACGCCTCAAAGATCTGAGTCAGCACCGTTTCCTGGATGAAACAACACAAATGCACAGCCCTCTCTGGCCTCCAGTCCAAGCTGTGTGAAGGAACCACAAAAGATTCTCCTGTAGGACCAGAATTTTTCCACTTAGCTCTTGAACGCTAAATTAGACCTCAGCTCAAACTGGCTGAGAGAAATGAACCACCACCTACAAAAGAGAAACACATGGTCATTCTGCCTTCCTCCGATTTCCTTAGAAAAACTCCCGTCCCTTTTCTGTTACCTCAGAACAGTTCATTAGATGGCCAAGATAACACAAGTCTCACAAGGCATGTAACTGCTTACATGGTCAGAGAGAAACATTCCTCAATATGTTATAGGTCTGGTGAGCACCCCTCCACTGGAAGTGATTTGTGATTTAAATACCGTCGCCTTTCAGAAGGGATGATCCTGATGCTCCAGGGAAAAAAAAAAAAAAAAAGGTTACCAAACCAATTTCCAAACAAAATATGATTTTAATATGTCTTTTCTGGTTTTCAGCTGAAAAGCTGCTAAACCAAGTGTAGCCTTCTCAGGTTCTTCAAGTTAACCTAAGCTGTCCACTCCAGTGCCGTCCCAATCGCATTTGGAAGCTGTCAACAGAACCTGAGAGAATAAACTCTCACTGGCACTGAAGATTTAAGGACAGAATAGAGCAAAGCAAGGCCATGCAAATCCAGCTTAAACTGGCTGTTGTGTTCTTCACATATTGCCTCCAAGAGTACTTGGATGTAACAGCAGCAGGGTGACATCTCTGGTTTCAGAGCCTGCCCCCTCCCAAAGGTGTGTCCTCCCATTTCTCATTTCCAGCAAGCGCTGGGGAAGGGGGAGGGACGGGTGATTTCCTGCTGGGTAGAGCATCCTCTTTTTCATAGCATGGCTTTCTCCACACTCGAAGTGAAAAGCGACATCTTATATTTACTTCCCTCTGTTTATAGTCCTGAGTAGCAAACAGCTCATGCTGGGAAAAAACAGCCCATGCTAAGACCTGGTGCCTTAACCCGAATTTGCATTCCAGCTTACACTAAACAAATAAATGTTTTCAGTTTCACAGCTACCAAAGGTTCCTGAGAATGCCAGATCCACAGCTACACAAAGCCTTCAATGCTGATTCACAGACAGACAACCCACAGTTGTGTGAAGCTAAAAGAGAAAATAACCCCCTGCGCGGTTCCTTTCCAGCTAGATTCACTGTCCTCTCAAACCGAGTCCTAAGCAACAGGAAATGATTACCAAACATGGATAAGCTTAGTCAAAAAATTCTTCCACTGCTCTGTGAACAGTCTCCAGAAAGGTCAGGCAAAGTTTGTAAAGGGTTTGCAAGTCAGAGCTCCAGCACGTCCTGCCACACAGCGCATGTAACGGCAGTCGGCAGAGCTCAGCTCGTCACTCGTACAGTGTTTCAGAGCACGGAGCCAGGCTCTGGCTTACTGAACAGAAAAGCTGGAATTTGCACAAGAAAAGTTAGTGATATGTCAAATGCTTCACACAGACTTAAGCAGCCTTTACTCAGTGCTCAAACGCATGCGGTTCAGACCACCGTGATTTCACGTTACTGTCCCCAGACGACTGTCCCACCCACAAATTACAGCACTAACGGCAGAAGTTGAAACCATTTTCAGCCACATTTTTCAGTCACAGCACTTGACAGCTCCACACCCTAAACCTAAACCTCCACATATTCCATTTTATAATGATATAACAGGCTGCAACCTGCAGCAACTGTAGACAGTGAAGTCTGCAGCCACCGCACCTGAATTCCAGCAAGGATCACAAATCAGAATCCTCCCCCTAACATCCACACCGCCTTGATGGCCCAAAAAACTCATCTACTTTTCAGAAACAGAGAACTGATATGCAGCCCTGAGTGGCCCAACATAACATGGCAAGTCTGCGTTATATCAGAATAGAAAGCAAGTCTGACTCTCAGGCCTGTACTAAAAATACTTAAGTTGGAATTCCTCAGTCTGAATCCGTACCCTGCTACCAGTTCCACCCGCTACCAAGTCTTTCATCAGAATCCTCTCCTTTTGGAAGCAAACAGATTGGGGTTCCTACGGGCGGTTATAGTTAGCCCTGTGAAAGATTACGAGGACCAACAATCTATACAAATTAGAGAGTCTCCATCTCTCTGCCTGTGTGTCAACTGCTAAATTGGAAACAGCTTTGGTCTCCAAGGAGGGCAAGCACAGCCCCTGACGGGGCTCTCCTCGAGTGGCTCTTCTTGTGCAAGATCTATTTCTGATCTCCGCCTGACAGCAAATAGATCTTCGGGCATTTCCAGGAAGTCCCAGACAAAGGCATTAGCGAATGGCCGGTATTGACATGAGCGTCCCTGGGAGGGAGGCGAGTTGGCTCAGACCAGAGGAAAGGACATTAGTTCTGTTCAAACATGGCAACGCTCGAACAAGAGTGAACTGGTATCCTGGCTGAGTTTGGTGGAAGGAACAGACTGGAGCGAGCGTGAACATTTTACACAAGAGACTAAGTAGTTAATACCATCTCAATACTGACGTGGGCTGCGTTTCAGCCATCATCCTAGCTGGGAAAAAAAAAAATAAAAACATTAGTTGCCAACGCGCTAACCTTTTTTAGTCCTCTCTCTATCCTTATATGCATGAAATAGTAAGTCAACCCTTCCCATGCACGTTGTAAGAATTTGTATTTGCTGCTGGATTCCATCAGAAAGTTTCTAGAAACTGGGATCAAAGTTCAGAAAAGTCCGGCAAGATCTGCTCTCCTCTGCCAAAACAACAACACCAAAAATTCCCGAAAACCAAACAAGCAGCCGCTGAACTGACTCCTCAGGGACAATTTCCCAGGGCCAAGGCTTCTGAGCAAAATCCCAACTCCCTTGTATTCCTGCAGGAAGAGGGGCTCAGCCAAGCCAGCTATCGGAGGAACCAGACCCTTCCTGCCGCATCAGCTGCAGCCACTCCACAAGCACTAGGTCAAAACACAGCGCACTGCCATTTTACAAACATCTAACAAACCCAGTACAAAGGAGACCTCCATTAAACAGAGCAAAGAGTCCAAGGACGGGTATAGAAACAGCAGGAAACAAAGACACTATAGATTTTAAACCACAGCACTGGTAAAGGGAATAAACAGAAGCTCAGGACGTTTCTGGTCCCTTGGCTGATCAGTCAGGCAAACACTCATGGAAATAGTGCCGGGGGAGGAGGAGCACCGCAGCGCTGGCAAGTTTACTATACCCTACAATTTTGCCACAATGGATGCCACTCCAAACCCATGCTGCTCTCTCCAAGTCAGGTACATCAGGTTGATGCCATTTCATTATTATTTTGCCAAAATTCATTTTGCCCTCCTTGTGCAATGAAAGGAAAGCCTCCCTCCACCTGTTATTCTTCTTCCCTAGCAGCGTGTAGAGCTGCTGGGAAAGAAAGTCATCCGTCCCCTGCAGCAAACCAGCTTTCTTCCTTCAGCACGAACATATGCTCTTTAGAGACCCGAACTGGGCAACCCGCTCTCACATCTTCCTGAAAAAGAGACTGGCAGAGAACAGTGACAAGGACAGCAGCCTAGAGAGGAGAACGCTGTTCATGTGCCAGCGCCTGCTCGGCCCTGGGCTACAAGACCTGGAGAACAATGGCCAAGCACAGAGGTGTGCGGGGCACAGCTACTGCTAAGTAACCCTCCACATGCCCACTGAAATGAGAGCAGACAAGGGCATTTTTTAGGGCCTGGGTGGAAAGTATTTAGTCGAGATTTACATAAGTATAGGCAGTTGGGTCTGACTTGAACTGAAAATTGCCACCAGCAGCACTGAGGTTACAACACACGCTAATCCAGTGCTGGATAACTCTGAGCAGCTCCTAAGCAGTAGCTTAGTGTCATAAGCAGCGGCAAAACAGAACAGGGTGAACACACGGCAACGGTTTCCAAACCTTTGGGTGATGGCAACCCTCATCTGCTTGCACTCCAGAGCCCTGAGGTGGAAAGGACAAGTGTGTAAGTTTGCCCACTTAAGGGGACACCTTGAACAGCTGCAGAGTAGGTACCACTCAAAGATCATGATTTGGGAACTGCTGATTGTAACCCATCCAGGGAAGGAAAACATGTTACATCAGCGTTTACATGGGAACAGAGCACAGGAGTTCCACTGGTCAGTGAGAAACACGAAGGATACAGTTTCACAAGATACAGGAAGGAGAATAAACAGCCCACCACTGCCAAAAATGGAGAGGTTTTACTCCCTCTTCCAGACATGTGCTGCTGCCACTTACTTGTGTGGGCTCCGGCTCTCACAAGTCCACTCTGTGAACCAGTTCAACAGAATATACACCCAGCCAAAAAAAAATTACTGCTTTCTTTTGGGTCAGAAAAGAGAGATGAGCACAGCAATCAGCAGGAAGGAAGGAGTAAGTCCAAACAGCCAGACGAGAGAACAGAGGAAGGTTAAGAATGAATGAAAGTAAAGCCATCCCCCCTTTCAGAAGCAGCAAGATGCTGTATCAGCTGCCAGCAGGACCCACTTCAGACAGCCCAGCATCTCACCTCCACCACACAGATAACCACAGTCAATAATAACATTGATAAAGATCACTACGATCCTATCTGTCTGCACGTGTAAAAATGGGTTTGGACACAGAGACAAAATACTGTCAGAGCTTGCACATTCTAAGTTAATTATCTGCCTTTTAAAAAGTAACAGGGACAGGAAAGCATGTGGACACTATAACCAACTAAGGGAAGGCTAAGATTTGCACCGTTACGCAAGAATAGACATGAAACTTCAGGGAGGAAAAAAATAGCATCTTTTAAACAGTGGAAATCCTATCCAAGCAGCATAAACAGATCTGAATATAGACCCATCCAGGCAAAGTGCCAGTTACAAAATTTGAGACACACATAAAGATGATGAAATGAAGGATAGAAATATTAGTATAAATTCTGAATTCATTAAAAGCATTAGAAGCACAAATTCTGCCCATGAGATGCAGAATGCCCTGGCTACCAGCAAAGGGAGGATTCCAGCAACAAAGAACGGGGAAACTAAAGAGACACTGCAATTGTATGGATACTGCAATTGCATCCATATTTAGTAGAGTCTTACAGAGGCATTCCTATTCTGAAGGCTCTTAAATGGGTATCTAAATGCAGACTTGAGAGATTTAGTCCTTGAAGAGAATATTTTTCATTAACTCCAGCAACTTCCCATTCAGTAAGTAGCAAGCATATCTCCCAAGAGCATAAATGCAAAGAACACTCAACAAACGCAAATCTAACCTCAAAAACCAAGGTATCTCAAGTTGGAAAGGTCTGTACCTGTAAGGAGAAATAAAGTACCAGCAAATCTCACCCAGATACTGGGGATGCCAAATAAAAGGTTAGTGTATTGAGATATAAATAAAGACAAGTTTAAAAGACTTGCTGGCTTAACCCGCCTCAGAGTGGTTGGCAGGTCATTTCCCATTTTTTACACAAAAGGAACTTTTGTCAAATGTGGTATGCGGTTTAACTGGCTTGTTAAAAATCTAATTACCAAGAAAGTACTCTCAAAATGGTGGATTTTTCTTTTTCAGAAGTTCTCGTTTCTGCAAGGGTTCTCCGCAGAGAGTGGGAGCAGACTTGGAAGCGATATCGAACTCTTCATGAGCCAAAAAGTCTAAGTCAGCGGCAGCAACTGACTTTACATTGTGCTTTTGGCAGCGCTTCATGTAAACTCACAGAGCGGGGCGGGGGGAAATCACAACAAAATATTTAACATTTTTCAGTCATGCGGATCTTAGTACTACTTATAACTATAATAGGTAGAAAGTTTCAAACGGAAGCTTTCAGTCCAATGAACATTCTCCTAGAACTCAAATATAACTCAAGTAATTACAGATAGCGGGCAAGCAACATCTTTGAAAGACAACAGAGTACAAGGGGCCAAGCAGCAAATGGTTAAAAATCTAATTAAAGCAGCTTCCTTTTAGTTTAAAAGCAGCTTCTGGGAATGAAAGGAGGACGATGTTCCAGAAATGAATGTGGGAACCGGTCCCCTGGTCTACTCTGGGAGAAGATGTGGGTGGTAATTTGATGGAGACGGCTGATGGCTCTACAGCTCTAGAGTTCTGCATTTTTATTTTTTTTTTAGCATTGGCAGAAGAATGTGGCCCAAGAGTTTCACAATGTCATGACAGAGGCCCACAGAAAAAAGGAAACCACTAAAGCCAGATAGAAAACTAAGATTTTTTTTTTTTTGAGCTGGAATATATTATAGCCAGCAGACAGAGGAGAGCTAGAGAATCTGTTTAAGGCTTTCTTATCTCTTCCCACTGTGAGAAGGCAGAAAACCTACAACTTTACCCATTATCTGGCATCACGACAGAAATACCAGTCACAAGCCTCTTGCTTGTCTCGTCACCAGCAAGGGGAATAGTGAGGATTTCTTTTTACCAAGAGCAGTATTAATAAAGCAATTAGACGCATGACAGCTTCTTCATCTCGGTGACCTGCACAGAAGTTGTTGTTTCATTATTAGACAAAGAAAAATTTTATTCTATCAACCAAAGGCTTTTACTCACAAGAGAACTCATAACCACAGAAAACTGCAATTAAAAAAAAAAACAAGGGGAAAGTAGATTTTTGAGAGGTAAAGATGAGTAAGAGAGACGAATCTCCAGCGCTGACCAAAAATGGAAATGCCAGCAATACTGAAATAGCAGCAGCATGAGAATAAACTTCCCTTTTGTAGGTACATGAAATAAACCCTTCTTCAAACTAATTCCTAAAAAAGGGTTTTCAGCATGATCTCTGATTGCCCCTCTGCCAATCCTACGATAAACGTCAACAATCATCTGAGATAACTGGAGAGGGTATTTTGCACTAGTCTACAGCAGTCAGGATTCCCAGCCCCTACATTTCTGCTCTGCTGAAAATTAAGTTGACTTCTTTGTCTCAACTCATCATGTTCTTCCCGGCTACACAATGAACTAGGGCTTAGTGGAAAATTGATTCATTTTCCTATCAAGTACCTGGACGCATATATATTTTATATGGACATGTACCTACTCACGTCACTATAACCTCATTACTGTTGGGTACTTTAAAACCGATCTGATCCACTTCAGAACCCACATTCACAACCCAGAGAACCAGAGGGACCAGGCTGTTCAGCTTACACACAATGTACAAAGACAACTCCCACACACAGGGGTGCAACTGCCCCCTCACCAATATTCTGCTCCTATCTCTGCAATAAATCTAAACCTAACTGCTCAAAGCAGCTGGAAAACAGACTAACTCCAACTCTTTCCCCCTCCCCTCAAAATAGAAAATTAAAAAAAAAAAAAAAAAGCTGTTTCTGCCAAGCAAGCACTGAAAACACTGCATTCCATTTCATTAAAACAATTACTCAGAAGCCAGCCAAGAATTACATAAAGCTTCCTCCCTGCACCACCCCCAGCCCCTTCTCCCCAACACGCAAAGCGCTTCCCAGCTCCGCGGCCGGGACGCACCAGAGCAATTCTGCTCCAGAGAACGCGGCACCAAACACCTCACATCGTGCTGCCTGTTCCATCCCTCATAAAGCGATTTTCAAACCTAAGCAATGCAATCGGAGCACTCCAGCAGATCCGGAAGGCCTGAATTTCACACCACTGTACCATGTTGATCTGATGTGGTTACAGAAAAATTAATGATAACCTAAGAGATTTTATCTCTAAGTCGAACGGCCAAGGCTTTGAAGCCTGATCCCAAGGCAGAAGATGCTGGAGGCGCCAGATTTAAGCAATTACGAAGTACGGGAGCAGCACGCCAGAGCAGCTGTGCTTGTGAGGCACTGCCCAAGGGAACTGCTCAGGACGGCCAAGTAGCATATCTCAGATTAAGCACCAGCAGGATAGATCGAAAACTACATGTTTAGGGTTGTAAGAACCTGACAAACTCATCCCAAACTCCGCACAGCCTCTCCGCAGCTCCCAGCCTGACTGACAGCGCTGAGCTCCTCGCGTTCCACAGCACCGAAAGGCAGCTCCAGCACCGCTCACCCACCCACAACGCGGAGTTGGCCACTGATAAGAGGTTTCATGACGTGGATGAAATGGCATTTCGATCCCTCCCCCAGCTCTCCGCAGGGATGCTGTCTAACTGCTGGAGCTGCTCGTGGCCGGGCAGAACGGTTCCAGCTGTGTGTCACGCTGCCTCACCAGACCTACACGGCCCAAGAAGAGTCTCCCGCGTAAAACCGTAACGAACAGAGGGAGAGCTGCACTCCAGAAATCCTGCTCCTCGGCATCTTGCTCTTGGGACCACCTCTGCCCAAAAGGGTTAATCTGCCAGCAGCGACAAAAAACTCTAGTCCCAAGGCAGCTGCCAGCACTGGGGAATGGGGAGCAGGAAACATAGCTAATGGCCAAACACGAGGAGCAGAGAAAATCATCATCTTATTCCAGCTCGCAGGGCACCAGTAACCCCAACTGACTGGCAGTCCGCAGCCTCCGGCACTTTCGTCTGACCCTGCTGAAGTTAGTGGCTCCAAACCTAAAAGAAACCTTTTCAGAGAGAAGCCTTGAACTCCTTTAGAACCATGAAAGAGGATAGAACAAGGGAGTATTAAGCTCCTAATCTGTGGCAAATCATTCACAGTCCTGCCCATGACCTTTTCTACTTCTGGCTTTTTTCCCCTCTCTTGCTCTTAGAAAAACCCGGCCTAATCACAGTCCCTGAACCACCACAAAACTCCCTATAGCACAAAGTGAAATTCTCTGCTTACCTCGCTCTTCAGGGCTGGAAATAAAGCAAGATCCTATCAGGCGTCTAGACAGACAGAGGATTAAATCTGTCTGCCAGCTCAATTTTGTGACAAAAACATGGGATTGGTTTATTCCTGAAGACCTCATACAGTTTGATTTATAAGTGAGCCGTTTAAAGCACAATTCCCCACACAAAGTGTCGTTCAGAGAGTTAATTCCCTGGAGCGCCATTTACTTTTCTTGATGTTCTTCACATAATTTGCAAAATGTTAGAGGTTTAAACATGTGCAACGAACAGTAAAAACAAGAAATCGAGCTACACTCCACTGCGTGCTGCCAGCCAGACGTGCTCAGTAGCTTACCCAGCAAAGCCACGTACTCCAAACTTGCACATGAGAGCAAGATCAGTGTGAGAACTGGCATGAGAAGCTGCATTTGAAGATTTCAGAGTACTCATTTAAATAACTTGAACTGAACTTGTTCACAGTGTAGACACAGTCCAGCACAGGGAAAAAGGAGCCACACAACAATGCCACCCCTGCGGTCTCCCGGAAATTCTCCTGGATCCTCAGCTTATAGTTGTCTCAAACTGCTGAGATAAATTTCCCATGTAAATTCAGAATAATTAGTCTGCTACAAGAAAAAGCTGCATTTGTATGAGCAGATAGGGAGCTTACCAGACTCCTAAACAACACAAACGCATAACCTCAGGGACTCAAGTTCCTATAACTGAGACACTAACACCAAACTTGTTCCACAGCACTTTGGTGCCATAGTCGCCATTTCTACTTTGCTCCATGAGGATTTTAAACTGTACATGCTCAGAAGAGAAAACACGGATTTTAACACCAGTCAATCACGGGAGACTGTCCCCAGCCAGCTGGTTTCTGCTGCTCTGGGGCCACTTGCAATGAGAATAAGCAAGAATGGGAAAAATAGCTAAGAGTGATATGAGAAAGTCATCACCCACCTCCTATTTTTATGGTTTCTCTTTGGCACACAACAGTCATTGAATGACTCCACGATGCTCTGTGGTAAAGCGAAAGACTGGAGTAGGAATACTGTGGGGAACTTGGAAGGGAAAGGAAATCGTTTCTCCCTACCCACAGGCTGTCATAGCAGAGGATGAAGAAAGGATGAGCAATCAGAAATGTAGAGAAGGAACATTAAACAGGGCTGAGAAGGGAATAAAAAAACTATAAATCTAATTCAAACTTGCCATCATAAGCTCTTCCAGCACTGGTGACCCAAGAAGCTTGAAAGAGGAAAGAGTTACTATTCTGATATATTCAGCTGGAAGCTATTTCAGAAATGCAAATATCTCAACAAATATTAATCATACTTTGCAGGTAAGGAGTTATTATCCCCATTTTGCAGATGGAGAAAAATATGTCTAAAGTCAGGGCAAGGTTTTGAAGCTGTGGATAAATGGTTATCTCATGCCAGATGAAAAATAAGCCACAGCTAAAAGAGGTGGCGTCACCTATTTCCTAGCCCACTGTCCATGTAAAAACAAAAATGCCTTTCAGAAGAATCAGCTTGCTGATGGAGCTAACTATGCAACCGTTACTGTGGACACAAGGAAGGGAGATGGAGAGGCAGGGTGGGGGAACACAACACACCTTACAGCAGCAGTTAAGATCAGGTGAAACCAACTTGAAATCACAACTTCCACTTTCTCTCCAACCCATTTAACTTCAGCCCAAAATGGAAAGGAACAGCACCATTCCTTGTGTCTATACTGCACCGGATCCAGTCACTGCACCACAGGGCGAGACAGCTCACCTCGCTGATCCAGCGGCAAATCATCTGTTCAATTTGCGGGAAAGGGCTGGTTTTCCAAAAGAACAGAAATTTGAACCAACTCACTCTAGAGCCTGATACTCACTAAGTAAGCAGCATGGACACAAGAGATGGGGAAGCTGGAATCACCATTTTTGGCTGCAATCTGAAACTGGATGAGATGCGAGGTGAGATTTTACAAACCCTGAAACAAGAACAGGACACAAAGGTCTCCACAGTTCCCTACCTAACATTTTAAAGTATAATAGCCTAGTGGTCATGACAACCTGTACTTCCAGGGCTTGATATTAAAACTAAGTTAGTCAGGACAGGCTAAAGTGAGCAAGAAACGCGTTCCCTGAACCCCATCTTCTTATCACAGCCTGGGGAAGCCTCCCACAGACAATGTCTCTCTGTCAGGCAGTTGGAGCAGAAGAGCATCTTCATTAACAGCTTCCGCATCAGACAAAAAGGGACACAGAAGATCAGTGCACAAAGGGAGGCGGGCGCAGCCTGAGACGCCGAGCAGGAAGCCGGGACCAGAGATCCTATTCATTCACACTGATTTTCCACTAGCACAACACAACTGAATCCAGAAGCTGTCTGGCTATCTCCAAAGCTGCAACAGATCCTGGATATCACAACTAACACATTAGTTCAAGTCAAACAGACCTGGTTTGTGGTCATGGACAGGCTTTTCCCACCCTCTAATTGCACAGATTTGACTTAAGGAATTTATATATCTTCCAACCAGTAGTCGATCAAGAAAAACAACTCTAAGTAGAAGTGCATTGTTATTGCTTGTTCTACTGCCAGATTTCAGAATTTTATCCATAATTTCTGCAGTTCCACAACTTGGTTCATATAATACTTTGAAAGAGGTGTGGAAAAAAGAGTCTGGGGAAATTAAAGTGTCATGATTCCCTGAGAAAGGAAGAACAAGCAGCGACAGAGCTAAACAAGATGTACGAGAAGTTACCCATTTCTTTCCCTATTGGTAGCGATGGTGTCGGAGGATCAATTTTAACCAGGAGGGCAGCTGAACACTTGGGAGAAGTTGACCTCTCCCAGCGAGGGACAAAGGAGCTAAAGACAGCGCAGAGTCCAGCCCTTCCATGGAAATAGAGCACCAAGAAAAGAAGCCTCTCTCTGCACCGCACACTGCTCGAGGCAGAGGACTCCCTGTCTGAGCTGCTCAGGACAATGAAGTCCCTGTTTTACGAGGGGTCGGGACAGCTAAGAAGCTGAACCAAGTCAGAACCCCATTGTGCAGAGTATGAGCTCTGTTTACAGTCTTCTCGCCCAGCAGCAGGAATGACTCAGAAACCTGAGCCAGCAGAAAGCCAAGGGACCAAATTACTTTACCAGTGTTTTGCCCCCAATGCCATTTCCTGGGCGTAACTGACCATAAGCAATTTCACACTAAACTTGCAGTCAAAGAAGACCAAAACCCACTGCATATGAGCCCCAAACTGAAGGAACTGAGTCAGGAACAGGCAAGCGTCCCCCCTCAGAAGAGGGACGGACAGCATAACCCTGCAGAGCACAGCAATCTTCCAAATGTTAGGAGAGATGACAGATGGAAACACGTGCACCCCCCTCCACGCTCCCATGAAAAATCAATGGCAAGATTGCTCCCTTTAAAGTCAATCTTGAGAGGATTAAGCCCTGAAGAGAGGGTGGCTTAGAGTTCTTAAAACAGAGGGAACAACTTTCAAAGTAAAATCCCTTGTGCCACTGAATCTTTGTGCCCAGAATTTGGAAGCCACGTTGCTGAACAAATCTTCTGCAAAAGAAAAATCCTTCTACAAGTGAGCACGCACACCTAAAATAAGCAGCTTACAGTCTAGTTTACATGCATAGCCAAAACACTGCCATAATTACATCCTTCTTAAACAGAAATAACTTCTTTGTAAAACACCTTTTACAAGCTCTAGTGAATGCTGGTTTGTTTTTGATTACAAAATTCAGTTTAAAAATATTTGAAGTCTTTAAAAACAAACAAACAAAAAAAGCAGTAGAGAATCAAGAATTTCAAAGCCATCAAAAGAAAACTTCTAAGAGCAACACTATTTCTGTCCGGAGTTACCAAAGCTTAAAAAAAAATTTCACAGTAGTATTTGCAAACAACCCCCTTCAGAACAAGGCTACAAAAATCATTCAAAGTCAAAAGCAAACAGTATGTGACTGAAGCAAATGTAAAGTTTCCTTTCTCCTGCTCCTCTCACCATGTAATACATGACACACCACACAAATTAGGTTTCTTCCTCCGCAACCAGCAGATCCTGATGGACTGTTCACACATACTACTTAGACAAGGCAGCAGCACAGAACCAAGAATAAATCAACATCTAATTCAATATCTCAAATTGTCTGAAGCAAATATGTGTGCTTGGTCACTTCTGTGCTGGAAGCCCAGCACGTAACACCACCACGCTGCGCTTCGCTAATCCCCTGAAAGGAACGACAGCCCCGAGTTAGGATTTTCACTCTTTAGGACCAAGTTTTACTCCCTGTGCCGATTTACACCACCACAGAATGGCAAACTCATTCAGCAAGCTTCCTGTCCAGCTCCAAGCACATCCGCAGAACGTGCTTCCTTATAGAGATTCGAGGAAGACAATCTGGACGAGTGTGGTCAGCTGCTGGAATCCAGCATCTCCTCCCCCCTTCCCACAACATGCTATTCCAGTTTACAAGGGTCCTGAGCCACAGGGGCTCCCCCAGCTCCATGGGGTGCACGAGTTCCGCCTGCGGAGCTGTGAAAGGTTTTCCTGTGCGATCCGTGTGCACTAACACCACTTGTTCAACACTGAGGGAGGAAAAAAAAAAGGAACAAATGTTTTTTTCAACTCCAAATGAATCGCCAAAGCAACACAAATCCATTCCCACAGATGTTTCATAACCTCTCTGGCCCAAGCAGCATGAAATTGAGATACTTCTGGACCTCCATTTTACAGTGTACACGGATCAACTTCACCAGCTCCAGCAAGAGCTTTTTGATACATTCCAGGATTTAAGAACAGACACACCAAAGGGCTCTGAGAGGTATTCCCTCTTTCCCAGCAAGGTCCCTCAGCCACTGGTCATTTCTGCACCACACAGATACAGAACCACGGTGTGGAAATATCTAAACTGACTTGCAAGGTGTATTAGCTCAGGCTCAATGCTAAACTACTTTTAGGCCAAAACTGACCCTGGAAGCAGCACAGCTACGTCCACATGGCATTGAGCCCGAACCAACAAGTCCTGCCCGACCAGCCTGACTCCGGCCAGAGCCAGCGCAGACGCCTGTATCCATGGCACAGTTAATCCGCAACTCAGATAATCCACCCAGAGATAATGAGGGAAGAAAAACAAACAACTCTCACTTCAGTTCAAAAGTTTGACTTATTTCAGGGTAGTTGTATCAGCACATCATTGTTCCCTTATGTATGCAACCCAGGGGGAATGGCTTTAGAAAAATAAGTGAGAGATTTTGGGGCTAACAATGATTTGCAGAGGGAAAATAGCTGGTGTGCCTTTCCATGGCGAATTTTGTACACCAAAGAAAAGATTAGAGAGGGAAAGGGTCCCACTTTTTTTGTTCAACTGCTCACTGATAGATAATCAGATCTCATCCAGTCTGAAAGACTGCACAAAAATTGAGACAGACACAGTGTAATTAAGACTTGGTGAAATCAAGTTGCTGAGACAAGAAGTTCTGTTTTAAAAATCAGACCACAACTTCAACTTTTGGTTGTGCCAATACATTTAACACCTCAGAAGAATAAAACAGACACTAATTCAGATATTTTTCAGAATTTTTTTGCAGTTCACCTCTAATCCTACTACAGAAGAAAGGCAAAATGTGTTGAAGCTGCAGTAGTCTATTCGGACAACGGGAAAGTCACACTACCACTGTACAAGGAATGCAACAATTTCAGTGGGCACAGCACAGCCCCCATGGTTCATCAAAGCACATCCCGATGAGACACACTAAACTGGCCCTACACAATGCTATCTGTGCACTCTCCTTGAAGGGCCACTCAGCAAGTCAATACACAGACCAGGTGAATCCTGTTCTGACTAGCAACACATTCCTGAACACACTAGAAACTTGCACCAAATCTCCATGAGATAACCAGGCTGAGGGATGGAGAAACGGTAAACAGAAGTGTCTCCACTTAGAGAAACAGTAACTGTGAGAAGAAGCTGCAGTAGAAGTTCATTCTGTTTGCATCACCAGCTACCTCACCGGGGCAGAGGGTGAGGTTTCGCTCCCTAAGAACGAGTCCTTCGTGGTGCACCTTTCACCAAGCAGCCACGCAGCTGCCGGACCCCTTGCCCCCTACATTTTATCATTAGCTCAATTCAGAGCCTGTTTTCTGAAGGTGTGACCACCAACTTTATGCCAGAACTAAAATGTGACCTTCATGTCCAGTAATAAAACTGTGATATTCCTGGAGCATAACTTAACAGAAGGTCTGGTTTCTATTAAAGGTAGGATGGAAGTAATGGATCGCGGCCCCACCCCAGCGTCCGAGTTAATCAGTTTCATAAGCGGAACTCAGTCACCCTAATGTGTCCCAGAGTACAAGGGATTTTGGCAGATCCACCCCCTTTCCGGCTTGGTACCAAAGGAACTCAAACTCTCTAGATCTTTCCAACGAGCCCAGTTGCCTCGCTTTTTCCCGCTACACAATTTTTGAAGGTTTTGGCACATCTGGGAGAAGCAAATGGAGGAGGAGGATGAAGCGCGGAGCCCGGTGGCACTTTGGGCAGGGGATGTGCCCCGCTTACCCCCGGGGGCTCCCAGCGATCGCTCCATACCCAGCAAAGTTACAGATCTCGGCCAAGAGCAGGCTGGGGAGGCTGCGGCTGCTGAAACGCGAGCGCGCTCCCCGTAGCTCCCGGGTCCGGGACCGGAGGGCGCCTTTCCCGGCCGGGACAGACACCGCCGGCCCGGAGCGCGGGCGGGGTCGGGCGGCGGCGGCCGCAGGGCAGCCCAGCCGAGGGGCCCGGGGG
>VWYH01011240.1:883989-933581 GCA_013399365.1 Pampusana beccarii
GCCACGCCGGCCCCCGCTGCCGCGCGCCCACCGCGCACAGCCCGCGCTCCCGGTGGAGGCGGTGGGGGGGTTACCGGGAGGGAGGCACCGAGGAGCGGCGGCGGGGACACGCGGGGGGTGCCGGGAGGGCG
Source organism: Pampusana beccarii (assembly GCA_013399365.1). Lineage (NCBI taxonomy): Eukaryota > Metazoa > Chordata > Aves > Columbiformes > Columbidae > Pampusana > Pampusana beccarii. The sequence continues at coordinate 884,121 of VWYH01011240.1, forward strand.
CTATGGTAATGAGCGGCAGGGAAGGGGCTGCCCCGCCGGGGGGGCGGGTCGCCAAAATCGCCGTTTAAATTCTTAAAATCCGCGCTAGCGGCCTAACGGTAGTTTAAGACTCACGAAATTGCCAAAACGAGGGTCGCGCCCCACACATCCGCGGTCGGCGCCGGGCACGGAGGATGCGCTTTTCCCTTCTGATCGCAGAATTACGCGCTGCTGTATACAGGGTCAAGCTCCTCTGGGCTTTGTATAACTGTAAAATGCAATAAAAATGGATTAAAAATTGCTGCAATATTCTGAACTAATCAGCAAGAGCTATTTGAAGGGTGCATTTGAAAAGCTGTCCAAATTATTAGAGCCCATTGCATGTAAAATAGGTGAGCACCTAGTACATACACCAGGCTGCTACCGTACAACAGTCTGGACCTCCTCCTATTTATTTGTCCTTCAGAAGAACAAGACTCCTTTGGAAAAAAAAACCAAAACAAACCAACCTTATTGTCAGGCAATTTGCACAGTTTATTGTGATTTTGTGTCTGACTCTGCCCTGGGAGAGATTTAGGCAGACCAAAGAAACAACTGCCCTCTCATTTTTCATCCTGGCCTCCTCTGAAAGCTGACCAGAGATCACCTGTCCCGTGCTGACCTCCTGGCTTTGATCTGGCCACACTGCCTGCAGCACAGCAGGCCAGATTTTCATTATTTGTCCGTCCTCGTTGCCGCAGGCCCTTCCCACATCTTGCTCCTTTTTTTCCTGTCATCCCAAACATGCACCGTGACCATCAGGACTGCCAGACAGGTCCACCTCTCCAGAGACCAAGTGTGGGTACCAGAGGAAGAAACTCAGAGCAGGGTAAATGTATCAGCCTGGCATTTGCCCATAGCCACCAACAATTCACATCTCAGCGGAATCCTGAGCTAGAAAAGATGACTATAACAGCCCTCAGTGCATTTTTCTTCCATTATTGGTTTAGCCACATTTTAAGCTGAAAAATCTGTCAGTATCAGTGAAAAGAAAATGCATGCTTTTACTGTGGACAAGCATCTACAAGGCATTTTATCAAAGCTATTACTGGCATTTGCATCTAATCAAATCTGATTTTATTCTTATATGCTTCCTTGAGGACAACTACGAAGCTCTCATCCTTTTCAATTTGACTTTTATCAGGTGTCAGGAACTCGGAGGTTTTTTTCTACTTTGAGGTATGGGAATTGTAGTCCCTGTGCTTGGTGTCTTTGTGAACTACATTTCCCAGAAAACTCCTCTCCCGGCAGGCGGCCCCTTCCTTCCGCGGCCGGGCCCGGCAGCGTTAAAGGTGAGATTTCAGGCTTTATTCACTGTATCACTCTTATTTCGTTAGATAAGTTACCCCCTCCCCGACCCCGTCATTATTACAGCAGAGGGGACTCGGTGACGTGGGTGTCCCTCTGAATTCCTGGCCTGGAACCGTTTGTAGAACCCCGTTTATCTTTGTCAAGGTTTAATCTTCCACCTTGAACTTGTCCGACTTCTTTCTGTGGAGCATCTTAGATGCGTGTTAAAAACAAACTGGAGCCTCGGACCTCGCTAGGTACGTTTAATGGGTTTAACTTTCGTATAGTAGTTATTATTTTTTAATTTTAAAAGCAGCTTTGCATTTCACAGGAAATATTATGTCCTAAGTTCCTCTCCTGTGCTGTCCTATGCTTCACAGCAGGTCTCAAATATATCTGTTATTTTTGCTGCTGGGCCCACCATTGCCTTCTCTCTCCTGTGGGCAAACCCATATTATATCTTCATTTCATTGCCCTTCAAAACATTTCCTTCTGAGAGATCTTTTGATAAGGGAGACGAGTGGAGACTTCATCAGTTAAAGCAGTTTAAACTGTCAAACTGGCTTAACAGCCTTTGGGTAGCATCATGACAGAAGTTATTCTAAAAGCAAATTACAGTTTATTGGGAGACTTTGACCCTTCTAATTAATTCATATGGAAAATTAAACCTCCTCAGAAGGAATGCCCAATACCACTCCTGCTAAACAACAAAACAATGCAAAAATCATTGCAAACAGAATCCACTTCTTACCAGACAGTCAATTCTTGGTACCGTGTCTTTCAAAACTTTTTGTACTTTGTATACAAAACCATAGAGAGGCCTAGAAAAATAGTTTTCAAATAGTGAAATGGAGAAAGGAGAACTGCAGGCTGCTAGAAAGACCTAACAAAATCAAGGTCCAAACCAATCCACTCCTGTCACAGCAGGTCTTGCACACAATTGCAGGCTACTTGCCAGCAAAGCCATCCTGCCTGTCCCCAGCAGGGCATGCTCTTCCTCCCTTAAAGCAGGAGATCCTTCCCATTCTTACCTGCCAGGCAGCTGTTTGTGCTCTGCACACGTTTGGGTGATCGCTTCTCTCTCAAAGCCTTCTGTTCCTGCTGGAAAAGCACAGCAGTATCTCTCCGCTAACTTTGGGGAGGTAGCACCCATAAAGGAGGAGGTGCCAGAGGCATTTAGGCCATGTCTTAATCATCTCCAGTCCCACTTCAAGGCCTGTTCTGCACCAGGCCTTTATTAAAACAAACAAACAAACAAACAAACAAAAAAAAAAACCACAAAAAACAAACACAGGAGTAACTTGAGTAACTCTAGTCAAGGCCTTTCTCCTGAAAAAGCAACACTTCAAGGTTGTTTTTCTCTCCCTTCCCACAACATGTGCAAAGGATGGGATAAACAGAAAGGGCTGATTTGGAGCAGGCAGAATATTGAAGAAGGCAGAGCAAGGGTCTGTTTTGGGGAGCAACCAGCCAGCATCTTGGGAGGGGGTGCTTGGCCTCCCTGCCATTTCTCCTCTGCCCTGCTGCACATACCTGGGAAGGACTCTGCTTGCTCAGGTGTTTCTGGGCTCTTCAGAAGTCCTCTTAGGCCACCGTCCTTCACACCAGCACAGGCGAGCAGGAATCCTGCAAGTCAGGAGTGCTAACTTTGTCCTTGTACCTTGAGCAGTGCTCAGTGTTGCCCTCTGTCAAAGGGATGTAGGAATGCTGTCCTCGGATGGTGAGTATTAGTTAACATTTCCAAAATAATTTGTGTTTCTTTACTAAAAAAAAAAAAGAGCAGAGGATAATTATCAGCATAATTTTCCAGAGAAACCCAAGAAAATTGAATTAAGGACATGCTCTTCACTTTCTTTTACTTGCCATGTGTTCTCTTTGCTTGCTTTTACCTGCCATGTGTTCTGTTCTTGGCTTTTAGCTGAACATGTTCTCTGCCAGGAAGGTGTCAGGAGTTTGCAGAGCCATCAGATTCCATCCTTTCAGATCCCATTCTGTATCCAGGACCTCTCCAAACTTGGCTTTCGTGCCAGCCTGTCTTCCCCCAGATCCTGTGGAAGTAGAGCAGCTGCAGCGCTTTGTTTCCAGCTCCAGGAGGCTGTTTGTAATGACTGGAGCTGGCATCTCCACTGAGTCGGGGATCCCAGATTACCGCTCGGAAGGTGTTGGGCTCTACGCCAGGACAGACAGACGGCCCGTCCAGCACGCTGAGTTCGTTCGTAGTGCCAGTGCCCGGCAGCGCTACTGGGCAAGGAACTTTGTGGGCTGGCCCCAGTTCTCCTCCCACCAGCCAAACACAGCACACCTGGTACTAAGAGACTGGGAGAAGCTGGGGAAGCTGCACTGGCTGGTGACCCAGAACGTGGATGCGCTTCACACCAAAGCCGGGAGCCAGCGCCTGACAGAGCTGCACGGCTGCACACACAGGTACTCTCTGGCAGCACAGGGAGGAGGGTTAATCCTCCAGTCTCTCATTCAGGGCAACTGACAGGAAGGTGCAGTGTTAGCTGCTGAGAAAGGAGGCAAAAAGTTGATGCTGTGTTCCCAGAGGTGACATGCTCCAAGGTGGTATTGGGCTGGGGTAGAGAAAAAGATCACAAAACAGTACTGTTCACAGCACAGTATTTAAGAAATAAGAACACCACTCCGTTTTTTGGAGCATTATTTAGATCATTTCCCTTGGAGCCTGCGTCAGTCAGAATTTCCCCTTTCCTTGCTACAGCAAATGTCCTCTTAGTGAAGGGGACAAGTCGATCCTGAGGATGCAAGGATTGTTCAGGGCTAAGCAGAGTGGATAGTGGCAGATGAAAAGTTTCCAGATGAAAAAGCACAGCCTGAACTGGGAGAGAGGACACACGGTAGGGTTCAGAGTGCTTCCTCTAGAGCATTACTACAAAGCAACAGTGGGAGGTAGAGAGACAGCTCCTTGACCTCTACTATTTGGTAAATAAATGTGGATAATGACAACAGACCTTCTAAGGAACAAGTTACAGACTCCAGATCTCCAACTGACATGAAAACCTCCCCATTAAGACTTCGCTCTGAATTTCAGGGTTTTCTGCCTGGCCTGCGGAGACCAAATCTTGCGCTCTGAACTTCAGAAGCACTTTGAAGCTCTGAATCCTACCTGGAAAGCTGAAGCACTCGAAGTGGCTCCAGATGGGGATGTCTTCCTGACAGACGAGCAGGTGCGTCATTTCAAAGTCCCAGCCTGCCGTAAATGTGGTGGAATCCTGAAGCCCGACGTGACGTTCTTTGGAGACACGGTGAACCGGGAAATAGTGGATTTTGTGCACCAACGCCTGGCGGAATCAGACTCTATGCTGGTGGCAGGATCCTCTATGCAGGTAAGCAGGTCTTCCTCCCACACTGCATTTCTATTTCTGTGCTACTTAGCCTGCAACAATCCTTGGTCCCACCGTTTAGGACTACTACTTGCTTGTAGATCATAACAGCCTCTCCAGAGCTTCTTTGTATTTTATTTTTACTGTGTTTGGAATCTGGCTTCACAGTCTGTATGGGCTTCCCTGTCACTCTATTGCCAGTCTACATCACACTGCCATAAATAACTCCATTCACACATCCGGACCTGTTCTGTTACATCCTCCATCACTACGCTGCAAGTTCACAATTGGCCATAAAGCCAAGATACCCGATACAATTCAGTCCTGCAGAGATCATCACCCGATGGGTTTTTTTGCTTGAATTTTTTAGCCTTTGGCAGCTTTCTAGGCCTCGTGGCACGCTATGTGAAATACTAGATTTTAGGACCTCTAATTCCTAATTCAGTTCTCAAGAAGAAAGCAGAAATATCTCTGGTTGCTGCTTAGGATTGTCCTTTGTATTGCAAGGTGTTTTCTCCATTAGCCTCTTATCTATAAGGTAAGGTAGTTTAGAAACACCTGCTGTTTAACCCATGGAAGCTTTTGGATCAGAGTGCGCATAAGATAATTTTTTCCAGGAACAAGTTCTGTTACAGTAAAAAACCCTACTCTAACACTTCCCTGAACAAGATAAAACCAAGGCTGCCTGATTGTGATTCTCTTGGCTTCAGGATACTGGGGACAAATTCCTTGAGCTTGCACTTCTTAAGCTTATAATCCTTTGTACAGGAATGATTGAAATGCCTTCGGTTCATTCTTGTACTACCTAAGCTGGGCCATGTGAGAACCATCAAAGTATAAACATTTGAGTACCTGTGATAACTAATAAAAACTGCTGCAGAGATTTACTAAAAGACAAGGGTATTTCCCTTCAGTGTACTCTGAAGTTTTAGTTTCTACGAAACTGCAAATCCGTCACTGAGAGAGGTTAAAAGCTGTTCTTTTCTGTTCGCTCCTGAATGAAGAAATTTCCTACCTGAATTAAGTGCAGTTGCCTAACACAGCGTGTACATACAGCCCCTTTTCCCACTGCCAACAGCAACTATTTTACTTTTCTTACTCCTGCCTGTAGCTCTTCTTCTGCGTAAGCTGCCGATAATTTTGTTTTCTGGTATTCCTGCAGGTATACTCTGGTTACAGGTTTGCTCTTGCTGCCCGGGATAAGCAGCTGCCAATTGCAATCCTTAACATTGGGCCCACAAGATTAGATCACTTTGCATCCTTAAAACTGAATTCCCGCTGTGGAGAGCTGCTGCCTTTGATTGTTGTACATGATATAACCAGCTGAGCTTCAGTAGCTGAAAAATTATTTCTACAAGGTGAGCACCTTCCCTGGTCAGTCACCTTACGGGGTAAGCAGATGGGTTCCCATCAAATGCTGAGACTGAGATATGCTGACTAAAAATATGCTCTCGATGTGCACTAAAACGTGGTGGAGATTTTCATCTGTAACTGGTATGCTCTGATGGGCCATGGTACTGTTTCCCATGGTCATACACAAAAAGCATACTAAGCGCTGATGGTCCCAGAAAACTGAGCAAGAGTATCCAGAAGATTTGGCAGTGTTGATTTCCAATCCATTTGCCACAATCAGAAAACTTACAGGGAATCATGTGCAGATTCAGAGAACCTGATCAACACTCTTGCCTTTGCAACTGACAATTCAAAAGCTGTGACTGGTTGAATCGATCCAGCTAATCCTAATCAAAACCCTGTTGTTTAAAATAATCAATTCCATCTACAAAGCAACTTCTTCCTTCCACTCCTGCAGGACTCATCTCAAAAGGGGAAAACCTTAATCTAAGAGGCAGCTGGGCGATCCAGTGCATGGCCCCTGATGGCACCAGGAGAGGGCAGCAAGCCTCGCACATGTCAACCACACCAGTTTTCTCCATTGAGACCATCTCCACTTACGAGGAAACAGGGTGATAATGAAAAAGTACTTTTCTGCCTTACCTTGCCATTGCAAACAGTGCCTTTTCATTCACTGGGACAGGATAATCAGGCTACCGTATCTGAGAACAATACACCTTTCTTATAATTGTCCCCAGAGAAGAATGAGGGACAGGGGTTTTGACTGAGTAACTTGAGGCTATAGCACAGGAGGGCGATGTGGAAAACCACCGCATCTGCTGGAGAATCCGATAACAGCAGCAGTCGACTGTGGAGTGTGCAAAGAGGAAAAGGAGGCAAGAGGAACTGCAGTTGGTTCAAAACAGAAGCTGAACAAGAATACTGCTCTTTTAAGAGATTATTTGAAAGCACAGGCTATAAGGCTGATGTTTCCTAGCAAGGAGGGCAAGTCAGTGTATCTCTTGACTGTCAGCTGACAAGCTAAACTGCTTACTATCTGAACCCTTTAAAAATTATATATTGTTGAGATGCCAGAGGAGTTACTTTGAGCTAATCTGACCGGCACTTTCAGTGTAGCTGCTGCATTTTCCAGAATGCATTTTTTGAAGATGTTACTTAATGAATAGCTAAGTAGTAAATTAAAATTGTTTACAAGACTGATCCTATTTGCATTGTAATTTCCTCTCCCTCCTATGATTTATTTAAGTACAGTCTCAATAGCTAGTGTAGATTCATTTTTTCCATTGCAAAAATGCAGGATGTAATTACTAACAGCTGATGAATTAAGAGAGAAATACAATTAAATCTGTACAATAGGCCTCCCTCAGGACGTAATCTCGGGCTATTAATAGACATAGCTTTCTGCGCTCCTAACAGGAGATCCATCAATGCTGGGTAACCATTTTTTGTTGATCCTTAGGGTGCTAATGTAAGTTACATTAAACCAGTTACGGAGTAAAGCCAGAATCTTGCCCATACTACAACAACAAATTTTTGACCCTGACCTTCTGCATAAATCTACCACTCCCCTTCCAGCTGTGAAGGAGATTCATTGCTGGGGTCTTCCAAATGCCCCAGTCCTACTCTCCACATAACATGGCCTGTATTAGTATTTGGACAAGAACCATAACAAGCAGTTGGAAGCAAGAATCATCTGCTAAAAGGTCAAATAGCAAAGCACTGACAACTGACTAAATGATGCAAAGTTCTTGTTTGCTTTGTTGTTGATTCAAATCCAGGCTAGGCAGGAGCAAGCAAAGCGCAGAATCTAAGGGATACATAGGCATCCAATTTCTGCAGAAGGTAGAGGGAATTAAAGATACTTAATGTGTTTCAAGATTTGGCTATTATGGGTCAGAGAAGTGATGGCTTCACTTAGAAGCCAAGCAAGGTAACTTCAGGACCCCCACCTGCATTCTGCTCTCATTTAACAGTGAGTTGGGTTCCTGCTGTTTGGTAGTGAAGAAAGCTCACAGGTGTCACTCTGTCTTTAGCATGTCCTGCTAACCAAAGGTTTTGCAGAAATCATTGCTAAGGCATAGCAGAGTCTCCACATGCAGCCAGAGAGCTTGCACAGTGTTTATTTGCAGAGGCTTTTCCATGCAAGAAGGGATATTTATGCATCCTCAGCAGAGGAACTGGGGCTGGGTTTCTCACTATCCGTGTCATCTTCTGTACCACCTTGAAGCTTGCATGACACAGGTGTGTTAAAAACAGAGGCTGCAGGTTTAGTGCCAGTAGAGCCAGCATTTTGAGAAGGCATGGGAGCACTGCCAAGAGGTCTAGAACAAGAAAACATTTCCAGTGAGGACTTGGCGTCAGCAATGTGACAGGTAACTAAACCTCCCACATCTCCCCCTGCCTCTTCTCCAGTTTGGCAGCTGAGCCTGTGGGAGAGGAGTCAGGGTGTCTCTTCAGCATCACTGATAAATAACTCATGTTACCCTGACCCTCCCCTGATTACTTTGTCTGCTTTTATATCCCTAGGACAATGAGTTACAGTAAATAAATGTTTACAGCAAATTTCCTGTGCATGGTTTATTGCTGTATTCTAATGAGCATATATACAACAAGTATACGCTTTCTCTGGCATCAGCCTTATAAAGTTCCTACACCAAGAGCCAGCTCTGCATCACTCTAATGCTGAGTGACACCTTCCCTTGTCACTCCTTGGGGACTATTTGTGTGGGAAGATGCAATGCAGAGAGATAACAGCTATCAGAAGATAACTCTGTCATTGCAGGAAGCTGGCAAAGACCTATCCCGAGAAGTCTGGGTTGCTCAGCTTACTGATGTAGTTACCAGCCTAGAGTTACAGAAACCTCCAGGGTTGAGCACTATAGGATGCGAATCAACTGTGCTGTGGGAAAACAAACTCAGTAAAAGCACTGACACAGTGTTCAGTTTATTCTCTCAGCCTATGCAGAGGGAGAAGGATTTTAAAAAAGGGGAGAAATATTGTTCCTAAAAGAGTAATCTTTCTGTTACTGGCTGAAACTAACAGAAAAAGAGTGTTACAGACTTTGAGCAGCGTTCTCTTCCCTCACCACCAGGAAGGAAATGCAGATCCTTTCTAGTTACCTTGTCTGCTTTAAGCCAGCTTTGTCCTCCATGATTTAATCCTCTCCTACCTTTTGTGTCTCACTGCTGTTAGACCAGTACACCAGTATTTCAGAAGAGGGCTTGAAGTCGTAGCTCCGTCCACCTGTGGGTGGCAAAAATACATATCAGACATCAGCATAAGGACAGTTTTTTACCACAAAATTAGCTAAATCATCAGCTTGTGCTCCTCCCTTTTTCTTACAGCTGTTCCTACTAGAACAGGCTCCTGAGGTTTGGATACAGAGCTGAGTGCCTTACAATGGATTTTTCTGCTCCTCCTCTGAAAGTGGAGTTGGAGCTACCCAAAGCAAATAAAAGCTACTTCCTATTTGGCAAATCTTGTCTCTGTTTCTGGGCAAATTTTCAGAGCAAACTTTGTAATCGAGTCCTGCAGCCTGAGAAAGATATTTCACATGCTGTGCCCCACGGAGGGCAGCACAGACTGCAGATGGCCCGGAGGACTTGTGCCTGGTGGGTGCAATGAAAATGCCGCCTCCCACATCTTAATCAGATCGCTCCTACTGACAAACCTCATTCCTGGCTTCTGGAACAGGACCGAAGACTCTGGGCATGGTGAACTGGCGAGGTTCGGAAACATTGGTGTGAAGGTGACTAGTTTTATATTCCAGAGTGTGCTTCTTCCCCCATGACTGCCTTGGATGTTGCCCTTTCCCAGTCTTTGCAGCTGTGAGGAGGAAAAAAAAAAACACATTTAAAACCTGTACCAACTCACTGATTTCCTCAGTCTATTCATTCAACACCTGGGGCTTGGGCAGGACAGATGGAGTCTTCCTCTCATATAACCTGTCCTAGGGCAGCCCCGGGTAAACAGCAACCTAAAAGGAACAGTCCTAGGAGGCTGGCTGGAGTCAATGGAAAAGGAATGAGGAGAGTCTCAGCCAATGCCTGAAGTCAGAGTCACTTATCACTACACCCAGCAATTCTCTATGGTGTCTCAGTGCAGGGGTTTTGAGATCTGAATTAACTTGGCCTTAGAAATTGTGGTTTTAGATTACAGAAAATATAACAATGGTGAGAGAGTTTACAATAGAGGACTTTGCTCCTCCAGTCCTACTGGTCTGGCCATTTTCACCACTGACAGATACTGTGAAAATATCTTTCAGATGCCAGATTCTTCCTGGCTGATGTTTTTTTTCTGTAGGGGCAGGAAATTCGGGTACATGGGCTGTTAAACAGCTTTGATTTGTTTGGTTGGAACCTTAAAAAAGAAGGGGATGATGTATTTGGAATAACACCATAAAGAAGCCCATTAATCCTTTTCTTCCTATCGTATCACTTCTGTGAGCTACTGTAACCGCAACTGTCCCCAACAGGGGCTGCACAGCTGAATGCTCTGTCACCTATGGACCCAAGTCCTGACAGAAACAGGAAATCAGACAGGGGACACAGATGCACAATAAGAAATTCATACCCACTCACCCTGACAGGACAATTAGGCAAACACATGACAATTACTAAGGTTAAAAATACGAGGAGAAGGGGGCGGGGGGGGAAGGAAAAAGCATTTTGTGTTAGAGGGCCTCACAATATAGAGCTGCAGCTTTTATACACTACAGGAGAGCAGTTTTGAGCAAATGGCCTAAGTGGTGCTTGCACTTGCCAGGACCCAGACAACATATGCAGCTTCAGCACATGCAAATCAGAAATGGTGCCTTGTTGCTAGTAAAAGAGGATTTCTGGGACTCTCTGCTATTCCTTTATCAGAACACTCTTGCAAAAAAAAAAAAATAAAAAAAATAAAAAAAACAAAAAAAAAAAAAAAAAAAAAAAAAAAAAAAAAAAAAAAAAAGAAACGTAGAAAGATTTAAGACACATGCTGTAGCCAGATTTCCAGTGATCGCACATCTTTACACTGGCAAGGGCCAAGGGGAAGAAAATTCAACTGGACTCTAATTCTAGCGATTAAATATCTGCAACAAGTCAATCTGTGCCCCAGAGTTCAGCGTCTGACACCAATTGCTGCTGGTGGGAGGGCGGCAGTGCTTGGCTCCTCACTCGAGCAGGTAGCATACGTCAAAAATCAGATTATGACCCTCACCATTTAGCACTTGGCATGACAGAACTTAATCGAATTTAACAATCCATTCCTGTGTCTGTGCACAGAACTGACCGTGGCTGCAGTGAGGCTCCTCATCTCTCTGTGCACCTACTGTTTCTACAATAAAGCAGCTGTGCTGGCAGGTACAGAAAGCCAGAGGATCCTCAGGAAACTGAGGCTTTCACACACGTGGGATGAAGGCTGCCTTCTCACTGAGTCCCTTTGTTGCTTGGGGAAAACAGCATTGGAGCCAAGACAAGAAGTAAATACTTTTTGATGCATTTTCACAACTTGGCATGAAGGGGAATATTAACTTCAATTTATGGAGTTGCACACAGCCAAATGGGTTGAAGACAATTCCTAAAGCTCTGCCAGATTTATGGTGATTGGCCCCTTCAGTCAGAGGGAAATCTGGAGCTGTGAAGAGCTGATCAAAGAGGAAAGCTTGTTTTAAAGGGAATGGCGAAACACAGAGTTTGTGGCTCATGAAAACCACTCAGAAAATCCAGGAAAGAAGTTTTAGTGATGGCCTGCAAAATGGAAGATAAATCAGATGCAAAGCAAGTGAATATGTTTCTCCTATAGAAACTTGCAGTTGCAGCAAGTGGTTTCTGCTCAGGTGGTGATAAAAAAAGAGGGACATATAATACTGTATCCAGCAGCAAAACAGTTGATCTGGGGCAATATCTTCTAAAAGAGACCACAGAACACCAGGCACCTTACAGGAGCTTTTCCCGAGCTACTCCTGCATTCACACTGGCAGTTCCCCTGGCGAGAAGCAGCTGGGAGCAGCCAGCAAGGCAGAAGAGGCAGTTCAGAGAGGTGTGGGCTGCACTGCTCCTCCCACCAGCACCCTCCAGTGCCCAGAACCCCATAACACTGCAGAGCCTTTCCCTCTCCTGCTTGTCTTAGTACACTTAGCCCTGCGGAAGTAGTCTACTAAATATTCTTAGGCTGTTACTAAACCCACAATACCACTGCTTCACAGTTACAAAAACAAGACAGCGCTTGCATGCAGCATTTAGCAGATGAATCATCTCAACCACTGTACAGGGAAGGAGGTATAGCTACCCATAACAGACAGAAACAGCCTTGCCCTCTTTTTATGGCACTTACTGCTCAGATGCAGAAGAACTGGAGCTGGCAGCAGTTGCTCTACTGGTCCCTGCAGCAACACTGCTGCTTGGTGTACTAGGAAGGGAGCAGAAGTCCCTCCCAGCATCCTCTCTCGGGACAGCCAGCAGGCACACAGCAGATTCAAAGCAAAAAGGAAAACTTCAGTTGTGTTGCCCAGGGGCAGGGCACTAGGCTTGGAAGGATGAGACCAGAGCTAATTCTCAGCCATTTGATCAATCCAGAAGTCACACTGTGACATTCAGAAAGCCACTTCGCCTCCCTGCATCTGTTTTCCGTAATGTAGTAGACATAATTCTGTGGCCCATGCTTTTCTGTAAGGTATTCTGAGGTCTACTGAGAAAAAGCAGGAAAGAGATGGTAGATAAACAGTATCACTGTTCACCCTGAGATCCTTCCTGAATGATCAGGAGCAAAATTGCTTCAGGCAGGTGAAAGCAGAGTCCAACTAGCTGGGGTTTAAAACCACTGTGCCAGATACAGATGATATCTGCAATTCTCCGTGCAGCCCCCGTCCCGTCCCCTCCCACTAAGGAAAAACACCCACTTACCACATTCCGCACTTTTTCCCTTCTGCATCACTAACGAGACAGTGGCAAAGAAGAAAAGCTGAGCCCAAGAGGAAGAGGAACAGTGAAAGAATCTACTATTGGTCTCCGAGCCCAAAGGAAAACTGAAACATGGTCATTACCACAAGCATAGTTGTTTACTCTCTCCATATCTCGTCTCAGCTGGAGTACTTTCTTTTTCATCTCTGCAATGTCCATATAGTTACAGTAATTCAGCTCTCCCTGCAGAGCCTTAAAAATCTTGGCCTAGAAAACAATAGTAAACGAAGGTAAGACATAAGCCCACAGAGCCACCAGCCCTCCAGCATCTCAGCCGGCAGCTGCAATGGCTGCAGCGATGCGCAGGGCTGCAGAGCTCCCACGCCTGCTGAGCACTGGGATCCCTCGTGTTTCAGGTACTTAGTTGCTGGTCTTGGACCAGAAACACAGATCAGCATGGCAGAAGATCTTCACATACTCTTCGTACTCCACACAAGCCGTCAGTAGTTCAGACCAAGTAATAATGGCCTGTTCTTAGACTCTGCTTTCCACAATGTTCCTCAAAGCCCTAAAAAGCAACTTTGCAACAGCACAACCTCTTCAACCCCACTGGCTCTGCCATCGCCTGGGGCCACTGCACATCACGTGAGAAGATTCCCTGTATTTGGCTCGCTCAGAGGGCTGTTTAAACTTACTGCTAGGGCTTTTGCAGTGCCAAAGCTGCATGTAAATGAGAAGCACAATCAAGAGACCAAACATAAGAGCAGGGTTATAAAAATCTGTATGAAGTAAGACATAGAATGAATTGGTGCCTTCATCTATCCATTGAGTTTATCCAGGGAATGCTGCCATGCCCAAAATGCTGGATGCCAAGAGCAGATACACTACTCACCTCAGACCTAGAGAGCTTCTACTACAGGGAAAATTTATAGCAACAATTTCTGAAGTGCTTCCAACTGCACCCCAGCTCTCTTCCCTGCTTGTGATGGTATAGCTCAAAAATACAGTGTTTCTTCTAGACAGTGATGGTATTTTACTTTTTTTCTCTACAATGGGATTTATCAGTTATCACTACAAAATGACTCCAGTAACATTTACATTTCCTTAGGACCTTTACAGCTCTACAAACAATAATTTCAGAATCAAAATTTGCGTGTGATAACAGGAAACCTTATCTTGCACTTCCTGCCCTAGGAATGATTCATCTTAGTTGTATGATAGGAGTGCATCCAGGATCCTCAGGATTTCTGTGGGGATGCCAAGAGCTCAGTGTTTCCAGAAAATTCACTTAAACACCCAAGGAAAAACAAGCAATGAATATTGGTACAAAATTAGGACTCAGTTTGCCTTGAGATGGAGTATTCAGCTGAGACACACTCTTTTTTTCTTCTTCTTTTTTTAATAATAAAATGCAATTCACCATCTTATCTCATTATCGTCCTAATACACTCAAAGATCCAGTGGCCTTCACTAGGAAGGCATTGCAAGTACCTTCAAATAAGATATCAAGCCAGCTTCTTCCTTCTCCTTCTGTTTCTGCTTTCTCAAAGCCCTCTCGCAGATCCTTGGGTCCTGCTCCATGGCCAAGTACAGTTCACGCAGGCATTGCTGAGTGTAGGACAAAGCCTGCTCCTCAAAGTCCTCTATGGAAATCAGCTTGCAAAATGATGTACTGAGGGGATGCTCGTTGTCAAACTCATCCAAGATCTCCATTCTATACCTGATCAAAGCCAACGGGGCAGGCTGTAGGCTCTCCTCCCGCTGCTGGAGGCAACAGAGCTGTTTTCTGGGCATGGACCAGGGTCTTCCTCCTGCCTGCCCACAAAGGGACAGGAGCAGGCCCTCCCACGGGGGCTCACCAACACCCTCCCAAGGGCCTCAGTGGTGTGGTAGCACCAAGGCTGGGTGGGAGCTTTGGCACAGGGCCTGGTCAGGACAGGAACACCGGGGCAGATACTGTCCCTCAGAGGGGCTCCCTGCCCACCCCTGACTTCTAGGCCTATGTTACCTCTCCCCCCAGAGCTCCGTACCAGGAACAGCGCCAGGCTGGAGAACGCCTCCTGGGTAAGCACATACGGGTCTCTCAGAGCAGCGAACAGCCAGACAAGCGGCTGAAGCCCCTCACACAGCAACCCCCCCAGGGAATATAACACACAAGGGGGCCAGTTGTGCAGTAGTCGACGTGCGGGCAGCCCGAGGAGCGGTGCCTCCTCGCGACACTCACCAGGAGGGCAATAGGGAGGGAAAGGCCGTGAGGTGACCTGGGACCGAGGGAAGGAGAGGATGAAGGAGGGAGAGAGGACGAAGGGCAAATGGCGGGAGGCGCTGCCCGCAGCTCCCGCGGCACCTGAGGGGACAGGGCGGGGCCGCGGGTGGGCGGGGCTCCCGCGCGGCGCACCTGCTCGCGCCCGCTCCCGAGGACCAATCAAAGAGCGCGGGGGCGCCGCACGCGCCACAATGGCCCGTTGGCGGAGGGGGCGTGGCCTCCGCTCCCGCCCGCTCCCCCCGCAGCGCCCGTTCCACTCAACGCAGCCGGGGCCGCTCGGTCTATGCAAAGGCGTTTATTGCTGGTAGGGCAGGAGGAGGAGGGCTAGCTGCAGTATTTCTTGGTGTCCAGCCTGTTGTACGCGGGGTTGTAGGGCGCCCGGGCGAAGCACATGGCCGCGGCGCGGTCGCAGTTGCAGATGAACGTGGCGCACTCGCCGTTGCTGCCTGGAGGAGAAAGCAGGAGCGGTCAGAGCCGCCGCTCCCGGGCCGGGAACGGCCGTGGCTCGGGCGGGCGGTTCTGCCGCCAGGGCACAGCCGTTTCGCTGCTGCCGTCGTTTTGGGGTGTACGTGCAGCTTCCCACCGACCCGCTGGCCCCAGGGCTCTGTGCTCTGGCCCAGCAACCTCCTGGCTCCCTCCTCCCCTGCGGTGCTGTTTGCCAGCCTGTCTGCCACGAACAGAGCCCTATAGAACTCCACCATTCTGTTGGAGATGCCCGGCAGAATGTGTGTAGTGCTGTGTGCTGATCTCTTAAATACCACCATTAAAGGGACTCCCAGAAAAGTACCCCTGAAGTCCCCTGAAGAGGGGACAGGCTTCCCTGTGTACTGAGCATCAGGTATCTTCCATAAACTTTAAATTGTGTGCTGTATGGAGCATATTCCCTCCGGTGTGAGGGAATATTCGCTCCCATGTGAGGTGCCCTTTTTCTAACATCAGCCCCCCTGCAGGGACTTGCACAGCGCCTTCCATGGACTGTAACAGCCCCGCTCCACCAAAAGAGAGACCGCAGTAACGTTTGAAGCAGAGGGGTTTGGAAGCGGACGTACTGCTACACGTGATCTGCCCACTGGAGCAGCTGAACTGGTAGGATGATGTGTAGGGGTTGTCCGCGAGGTATCTGCATGCTGCTAGTTTCTGTGCCCGCCCATAGCACTGATCATGTGTTTGACAGCACCTGGGAAACAAGGAGGAAAAGGTCAGGACACACCAGAAACGCAAACTTAGCTGACCTGTAAGACATGTAAGTAATGCTAGTATTGCTTTGACAAGGCACTGAACAACAAAAAAGATACATAATGGTAAGAGGGCAGAGATGAAGGACCTCAAAGGGTCATGGTTCTGCCAGCTAATGGTCCAAGAGGTGTCTGCTACACATGTACTTACTGGAACGTCTCCACTGTTGTCTACTGGGCAGAGGGAAAGCAAAACCCGGCATTTACCCTGCGCGCCCATCACTGCCTGGCAGCTGGAGACCCGACAGCCGACACAATTCACTGCATCTTGGCTACCAGACCTGTGCCATCTCTAAGCTGCCCAAGCCGCTTCTTAGCGTTCTGCAGCTCAGCCCTGCACGTGTTGATGGTCTCGCATCGGGCAGAGCGGTGTCTGGGCTGCTGGCACAGCACCGCTGCAAAAAATATGCTGGAAAGGGTGCAGTGTAGCTGCCACAGAAGGCGGAGTTGTTTGGGTTATATTTTATCTTGGTAAAAAGGCATCAGGGTGTGATACTACACATCCTTTTTTTTCCTTGAATTGGTCTTTGAGAGAAAGCTTCATTCCCAGCAGCCGGAGAGTTTCGTGAACGTTTACAGGCAGGGCCAGCTGACACAAAGCTGGCGTGCAGAACTGTGAGAGCACAAGCAAGGAAAGAGGTTTGTAAAAGCAGAGCCTTATAAACCTGTCGAGTTCATCCACGGGTGTCCCGCTGCCTCCCAAGCCGCAGTAGCAGCCGTAGTCACCGAATTCCAGGAGCGGATAACTGTCTGCTATGGTGCATTTGATCATGGAGCGAAACTCCCACACGGCGCGGGGGGGGACAGCGGTGCTGGCTGCGCCCACTGAGAAGAGACAGAAAGGTTAGATAGAGTTAGGTGCGGTATTACCCATCGGGGGGGTGCCCAGTGCCACCTACACACCTGACAGCAGGAAAAGCAGGACCAGGGACTCCATTCCCAGAGGACTTGGCGGAAAGGCTGGTGCTAAAGAACATGCAGCTCTTTATATGGCGAGCTCACCTTGACACAGGTATGAGATAAAGAAGCTGGTATTTATGTTACTAAATGCAGATTTCTCCCATCAAAGGCTGTGGGCAGTAAGTTGTGACTTGAGCAGTTGAAGGCCAGGGCAGTGAAATCCCTGAAAGCCAGGAAGGCAAATATTTACTCTCTAGGTTTTTGCTATTAAATTATTATAATGCTGCTATTAGAAGTCAGCCTGAAATACCTGGACATTTTTAAGGGCTCTCTACTGAAAAATAGTAGCGGTGTGGTAATTATGTTGGAAATTGCTGGCACACTAATATCAATCCCGCTAATACTGGCATGCTCTTTTTATGGTATCCCACTTATCATTAATCCTGTATCTCCCCTGGCCTAATTCAGAGTATAAGGTACAGGTTGTCCACTCTTTCCAAGTGGCCATTTGGCATGAGCTGAACTGAAGAAAAATCAAGCTGTTTTTTACTTTGAAACCATAGAGGAGGAATAGGTACTACCAGGCAAAAACCAGGAGCCAAGCAGCCTGGAAAGCTTCTGTATCTGGCTTTAACAAGGAATAGTGTCTGTTTGCACATGACCTTAAGGGAGTTTCACTGGAAATGAACTGGGCTCAGAAGTTTCGACACACACAGCAGACCTCAGCCAGAGACAGCAGTTTCTTTCACCAGCACTGAAGCAGAATCCAGTTAGGCCCTCTGGTTCTCTATGCCAAGGCATGAGGAGAGTTGGGAACCTTGAAATAAGATTAAAAATTGGGTAAGAAAAAGCTTCCTGGAGGCGGCCAGGGCTGAGTCCAAAATATTGCACTCATGTTCAGACCCCAGGGGCTCTAACACTGTCAGGGCTACATGTTTGGCATTTTTAACACACTCAAGGTAGAGATCCTAGACTTGATAGTAAGAGTCTGCACTGATTTCTAAAGCACCAAGCAAGCTTTCGGTTTTTAAGAGCAGAGGAAGGGGCAAAACCCACCTTTCCACAAGAGCCTGATATATGAGAGAGCTTAGTGAGGAAGCTCAGGGTTCAGCACCGATTGGTGGGGTCAAACACGTGTCTGTAAGACAATGAGAACATCTTCCCCCTCAGGGTGGCCGAACCTGTGCCAGGGTGCCCACAGTATCCATAGGGTGCTGACATAGCCATAGGACACTGGCTAAAGGTAGACGTGCTGATGAACACCCAGAACCATGCCCACTGTTTTGATCTCCCACAAGCTCTCTGATTCCCTGGGATTCCCCATCGCAGGTCTGCTAAAGCCAAAAAAATGTTGAGTTACAGATTCAAGATTCTCATGTCCTAAGAGTGAGAACATTGAACGAACATTAAAAGCTGATGTAATGGACAGTCTGTACAACAGTTCAGAAAAAATAATGTTTTGCCCACAAATCTGCTGATTTTCCCTTCAATATCCATTCAAGTCTTCTCCTTCTCCTTTGCTACTTCAGCCACCTTTACTTTTTAAAAATTATTTCCCTGTTCTCTCCCCTACGAGCCTTAAGACTCTGTGGTTCCTTTTTCCTCACTTCTCAATGTCTGATTTATTATTGATGTTGCCAAGGAAACTTCCAATAAACCGTCCTGTCACATCTTGGATTTAATACATTTTAATTTGAGAGGATCACCAAGTGTGGGAAAGTGAGCATGTGAGCATTACAAGAGTGCCTCATGAGAAAAATCCCAGCAGGGTATTTTTCCACCAATGCTATTTTTGGTTTCCCCCAGGCTGTGCTGCCGACAAAGCCACTGGTCCCCAGTATGCTTGTGAAGACATCCCAACTTAAAACTGGTTCCTAATAGTCCATAGTCATTGAATCCAGAACATACAAGCCAAACTTCTAAGCACCGCACTGTCCCCTCCTTTCTTGAACCTACAAATACCTATACAACACCTCTGTGACACAGAGAAGAGCCACAATCTCTATTAAAACCAGATCTGCCTCACATCATGAACTGGGCCACTGCCAAAGTCTGGGAGCGGAACACAAAGTCAGAGCCCCTCGTGGGGCTTTTATCCTAATGGCAGGATGCGATTCCTGCCAGCTCCAAGTTCACCTGAAACCTCCATCTGAAAATCTCCCACCTCCAAATGACGACAGCGAAGGACAGTTTTCAAATAATTTATTAGGAATTTAAAACTGAAATCTGGAAAAAGGGTTACAGGTGTGGAGAGAACAAACATCGGAGTGTAATAACTTACTGGCTTAAAAACACAGCTTTATTTCTTTTAAAAAAAATGCCCACCCTGAAACCGGAGCCCCAGGCTCCAGGCCGCGGCAGCGCTGGCCGAGGGCAGCGCAGCCCAGCAGCACAGCTTGGCCTCGCGTGTCTGGAGGGGGCACGGAAGCAGCTCAGCGCATACACCAAAGAGGGAGGAAAGCGCTGTCCGCAGACCCAAATTTGAAGTATATAGAATAAAAATAAACCCAATAAAATGCAGCTCTTCTTTAATTAGGAAATATTTAAAAAAACAGACATACAGACTCTTGTCTCAGTAACAAAAATTATTGCTTTGTGTTTTCAGTACTAATCTGTTAAGTACCCTCTTACCTAAACAGAACTCTCCAAACGCATTGCCCAGGTCAGGACCAGCTCCGGCAGACGGGGAGGGATGGAAGCGAAGGGCCCTGTGGGCACCACGGCCCTCCCGCTCCTTTTCTAACCACCCCCCTCCCTTACAGGGGCTCAGTTTGGGGGAAGAGAGGGAATGATTTTTTTAGATATAAGATGAAGCTGTTATTTCCCTGGGAAAAGTGTGCGGCTGCATCTTAATAAAAGGCTTAATCACCCCCCTTAACAAGGTCTTTGGTTCAATGAGATCCAGACCCAAACCTGCCCCATGTGCTGCTGGAGGCGTCCCCGGCACAGGGCTCGTCCCCAGGGGAAGCCCCAGCAGGTTCTGGAGAGGGGACCAGGCCACCCCCACGCAGGACAACGGACAAATTCCCACCGTCTTCAAGAACACAGAGTAAAGCAAACGGGAAGCTGCAATTCTATAATTCGTATAATCCCTGAGAAGCCCTTAACCCGCCCCCAAATCACCACCCTAATGCTTTTCTCCCCCGTTAGTGACTCCCCACCCCAGCGCCCTGCCCTTCGGAGAACGACCACCCAAATCTCCCCCGGCCATGGCTGACACCCCTTCCGATCCCCTCGCCTCCCGAGGAGGATCCCCTTTCCCCGGAAACCTTGACACAAGCGATAGCGTTTGGAGAGTGAATTCCTTCCCAAGTAACCAAGACAAGCGATGGCGGTAAAGCCCTTTACCTAAAGCCAACGCAGCGGCTGGCGCTACGGAGCCCAGTGATGGAGTCTGTACATCGAGCGATTGGAAGCAGCTTTAACCCGCTCAGCAAAACAGCCAACGGCCTCACCCCCGCCCACCCCCCCTTTCATCTCATCAGAGGTTCTTAAAATCTTACAGTAAAAGGTGTACAAAAAAAGAACGGAGTCCTGTCAGGATTCTGCTGGAGAGTATTGCTCACGCTGCGGCACCAAGTCCAGGACCTGGAGCTGCTCCTTGGAGCCAGGCTGCCGGCGGCAGCCAGGTTCAGCTCACAATATTTACATATTATACAGGAGGAAAAAGAAAACCCCACGTAAAACTAAACCTAGGAAAAAAAAAAAATCTTTCAGCTGTAAGGATAGTGTTTTTCACTTAGCAAAATATACATTTGTTTTGTTCCATAGCGATGTCCAACATTTTCAGATCCTTGGAGTTTCACACTTTTCAAAGCCTCACATTTACAAAACAGAAACAATTAAAAACAGTTTCTTTAAAAAAAATAGAAATACATCAGTTCCTCTCAGCCTTTGCTCTCTCTGTGTCTCTTTCTTCCCTTCAGAACTGCATTCTTGTTACATACCGTGCTTTAAAAACACTGACGACAACAACAACAGAGTTGAAAATATTCAAAACAGTTTCAAAGCCAAATAAAAATACTTCTCAATAAAAGCTACCTAACACAATCACAAAGCCAATTCATAAAATATGTCTACTAGCTCGGGAAAGAGCAAACAACAAAAAGAAGGGGTAGCCCCCAAAAAAGATAAAAAAATAAAATAAAAAAATAAAACTAACAGCTACTAAAATAAATAAAAGAAGAATCGGTGGGCTGGGGGCAGGGAGGGGGGAAGCGTAAACCGTCGGTGGTTAGTAAGAAAGCGAGATGATCTCCTCGGGTTCAGTCCAGTGTGGTCTGGTCAAAGGGAGAGATCAGGGCATGGCGGCAGGAGCCTGGCAGCCGGCCGGCAGTGTGCAGTTTGATTCGAGAAAAAGGTAACCTTGGCTCATCCCCCGAGGCTCACCAGGTCCTCCAGCCGCTGTCCTCGGTCAGGTCACTGGGGAATCTGCGGGACACAGCAGGGCAGGGAAGGGACCGGGTCTAGAACAACCAACAGCTTTTCTCTTGGGGGTTTTCTTCTGGTGGGATTCGACAGAAATACTCGATACCCAAACCTGCCCCAACACAGACTTGCTCTGCGTCTCGCTGGCACGGCGATGGGGCACAGCAGAGACGCTTCCATCTTTGCGGGACCGGGAAACAAGGCCCCGCAGCCGTGCAGCCTGCCCGGCCCTGCGGCACTGCTGGCCCCAGGAGACGTCGGACCCAGCAGGGTCAGTGTGCCTGGACACCTTTCCCTGCAAGTTTTTGCCCTCCTTTTTGAAAAGCTGTTCTTCTTGTTTGGTTGTTTTTTGTTTTTTCAATTTAATTTTAAGCCAGCTAACTTCAGACACATTTGCAAAGCAGAGACCATCCACCAGTTTCCTCTCAGGCCCACCCAAGGACCAGAAACAGAACTGATCAGACTCAGATTTTTCTCCTGCCCTTCTCCCACGCAGAAGAGGAAAAACCTCGCTCCCCAGAGCCAGTGCTCTCAGCAGCAGCGAGAACAACAAGCTGCATGGAGGAGGCTTCCCCAGCCACGCAGGTGAGCCAAGCTTGTCTCTCAGGATCGCCACCGGGCTGTGGTTCTGGCCAACCCTGCAGATCTTTCCTCTCTCTGTCAGTTCTCCCATTTCCTTCCCCGTTGCACCCAGACACTAAATGATCTCTCTGCAGCACTCCCAGCCTCGGCAGCACAAGGTAGGAACCCAACCTGCCAAGCCTCTGGTGCAGAGAGAGCCCCGGGCTGGCCACAGGACTCCACAGCAGCATCCACAGCTACTGCCAAGAGCCCAAGCACAGGGGCCAGCTCAGAACGTCACTCCTCCCATTACCTGTTGCTGTTCGAAGCTCTCTTACCTCCTGCCTCCTTGGTCCCCAGCTTCAGTGATACCCATTGGTAAAAGCTGTTGCAATCAAGGGACCCTGCAAAGAAAGAGTTAAAACCCCACTGTTAAGCAAATGAAAGAAAAATTAAGAACTACTTACTACCACAACAAATTCAGTCATGGCCCAGATGCTGGGAAAGCTGGTTTCAGTGGGAGGTGCCAGGTCTAAAGAGCACATCGCCCTGCAGGACACTGCGTCAGGGCCCACACAGGCTCCTGGAAACTCTGGGCCAGATCAGGGAAAAGTCTGGATATCAGGACCCTGAGTGGTGGCCAGGGAGAGCCAGCGGAGCTCAGGGACGCTGCAAGAGAACTGCTGCATTCGCACCACCCGTGTGCTCTGGGGCTCAGCGGTGGCACGGCAGATGCTGCGGCAGGTGGCATTTCTTAACCACAAAACAGGCTGCAGGCTGAGAGGGAGCCACCCACTGCTGCTCACCTCCATCGCCACGCGGAGACGCAGCCCCTTCCCCAGCCATGCTGCTCTCCATCCCCCTCCGCTGCGCAGAGCCCGACAGGGAACACTCACCCCTAGGCTGTGGCCGAAGCCAGTGCTGGGGGCTGGACTGGCAGCGCTGATGTAACTGCTGACCCCCGAGTCCTGGTTGGCGGCTCCGTACAGCTCTGCCATGGGCCCGGGGCTGGTGGTGCCCAGAAATCCACCGGTGCGACTGGGGGTGGAACCTACGGGAGGCAGCAAAACTACAGAGTCAAGATCCCAAAAATTCAAACCCCTGTCCCACCCCGCCCCCCCCTCCCGCAGCCCCATCGCAAACCTCCGTGCCAGGACACGGTGCTGGGGAGGAAAGTGGCAGTTACCTGTCCCTCGTACCACGGCCGCCGCAGCCGCTGCTGCTGCCATTGGTCCATACGCAGTGAGGGGGATGGCTGGAAAAGAAGGAACGGGCATCTCAGGGCCACTCTGGCTATACGGGGAAATAACTCCTCAGCAGGAGCCTTCACTTCCCGCTGTAAAATACCAGGCCCAGAGGCGCATCGGCTTAGTGCATCGCACAGGACATCCAAGGACGACGAGAGGGAGAGCACAACCCTGCATTTACTGGTGTCCTTTTGCACAACAAATGTTCGGGGGACTCACTGGCCAGGCTCTGCTAAGCCCACAACCCTGGAGCAGCTGAGGGCACGATGTGGAAAAGCTGAACCAGAAATGGGCAATTGCAAACGCATCCTGTCACTCCTTAGCTTGCATGACGCAGTTAATCTGAAGCTACAGATCCAGATTTTGGCTGTAAATGTGGAGAAAAGCAGCAGCTGGCAGCTCAGCATCCTGAGGCTCAGTCCGTCCTCGCTGTCCCTTGGTACTATTACTGAATAACAGTTTAATAGCTTTTCTCCCCGTTTCTCTGCTCTTCTCAAGACGCACCATCCTCCCCAAGTTCTGCTCCTGAAATGCCCAACCCCTTGCCGTTCATTGTAGAAAAGCAGGAAACATATACCTAGGGAGCTGGGACTAGAAATGGCTTAATTGAAACAGTAAGTCTTAATTTATATGTAGCAGTTCTAATTCCCAACTCTATTGCCACAGGCATCCAGCCCTCGGGGCAGGAGCCATCTCGCCAGTGTGTTTCTCTTTGCCCTTAAAATGACTGGGTCAGCATTTCATGCTTGAATGTGAAATTCACTGTGATTCTGTTTAAAGCACCATAAAAAGAGGTCAGAACAAATCAATCGCGTTAAGGCTGAAACCCAGACTAGCTTATAAGGGAATATTTAGTAGCAGGCACCAGCCTGTTTCACACAAACGTCATATGAGGCTTATATCTGGGTTAGCCGCTCATTACAGGCCCTGGGCCAACGAGAGCATGTTGCTGCTTTGCAGCAGCCCCAAAGATGCTGTTCTGGGGAGGAAAGGCTGCTGGCAGCCACCCTCCTGCCCCGTCATTGCTTCAAGTCCCTAAGACACAACTGAATGAATGCGGTTTTACTGAGGAAGGAGGCCAGGTCTTCTCCAAAAGCTTCTAGTTCTATTTCCAGGAAAAAAACCCCTTTTTGCTTTTGCAGTCTATCTACTGAGACACCAGGGCTGTGTTGCAATGACAAAGCACCTGCATGTTAGCTTCCCTGCACGCTGGAGCAATCAGCCCTGCTTGTGCCATCCTCTCCTCTCGGTTCCACTTGCCAAGGCCACCAAGTGCAGCCCATTTATGCGCACGCACCCACTTGAAGGCAAGAGGGCCCTCGAGCACGGCACAGCTCGCGGGGCCTTTGTAAGGAACGAAGGGGGCTCTGCCCTCCGTGGGACCAACTCCAGCCTCTACGTGCGAACCGCAGCTCTCAGCCCAGCCAAGAGGCTGCACAGCGACTGTTTAGCAGTAGGTAAGCGTAACGGGAAGGGAAGAATGCCACGATCCCCAGCTGGTGCTTCAGCGAGACACTCGGGACTGTAAGCTAAGGTGGCACCCGGCCAGGACAGCGGCATTAATAACTTCTTGTTGCAGAAAGCCCTGGTGCGCCCCAGCCGCCGGTGACTGCCAGGCCCCAGGCAATTCACCTCTGCCTGGAAAAGGCACAGAGCAGCCAGGGGTGGACCTCAGAGGCAAAACCCCCCCACTTTTGCCAAATCACTAACATTCCCCTGCATATTTTATGGGTTTTGCTGAAAAAACACACATGTCAATAAACAACCGGACCCACATCTCCTTTGTTTGGTAACCAAAAGGCTCAGAGGTGGGGGTCAGGTGCTTATGCGGTTGCATATGTGGTGTCAGGGAAGGGTTTTATTAAGAGGGAGCTG
Source organism: Pampusana beccarii (assembly GCA_013399365.1). NCBI lineage: Eukaryota > Metazoa > Chordata > Aves > Columbiformes > Columbidae > Pampusana > Pampusana beccarii. The sequence continues at coordinate 909,517 of VWYH01011240.1, forward strand.
GGATTTGGTCTCCCCCTACCTTCCTCAGGGTGATTTGTCCCTTGGTGGCTGCCAACCTCAGCATTCTCAGCAACAGAGAATCCCTGAGGATTTGACACGGATCTGTGCCACAGAAACGCCCTTTCAAGTCTGTTGGTACTGATAATTCCAGGAGAGCTTCTCAGGAAGCTTTTCCACACCCCCATTGCAGAGAGATTCAAACCCTGAAACAGGTGGGGGCAAGGAAGCGCTGGGGGAGGAACACCACGGGAATGAGATGGCACACGGGGAGCAGGGTGCTACACAAAGCTGCTTTTCTACGACAAAAACCATGAACATGACAGAGCTGGGGAAAACATGGCCATGGAAGGGAGAGCAGATAGAAGGAGCATCACCTAGAGAGAACATACTGCACACAACCTAGGGGCTAAGGATCCAGAGGGTATTTGCACTTGTGAGGACACTGAGCCAGGACTAGTCCCTGGAGAATGGTCCCCTGACCCCATTTCATTCCACAGTTCCCCATGAGCACTGCAGGACTTCGTAGAGTCCCACCACGCTCACTTCTGCCCGGGAAGCCTGTGTGGGAGTAGCCGGGGAGCTGCACCACCCGCAGTGGGGAGTGCACTCCCTGCAGCCCCTCCTGCACAGGGGAACGGGATTAGGGTAACCGGGAGTGCCCCCACACCCTCTCCCTCCTCCCAGCACTCCAAATCTTGTCCTTGCAGCAGCTCAGGTCATTTGTAGACCTTTGAGAAGTCACCTTGCTCCCTGCAGTTTTCCATATCTGGTTTACACCCAGCCTGGGGCAAGGAGCTAAAAACAAGGCAAGGAGCAGGAAACACCATCTAAGGATTACGTGCCTTCATTTGGTATGACCTCCATTGCCCTTCTCAGAGGCAACACACATGGCTCTGATTGCCTCTCCATCTTTCCAGCCCCAGCTCTGGATGGAGCTCGAACAGATGGAAGAGGAAACAAGGAACGTTTCCAGTCTAACTGCACCAGGTTGTGGAGCAGAGACACCACTTAACAGCCCAAAGCCCCCTTCTCCCCTTCCAGCTTGCGAGTTTAGGAAACGAGCGGGACTGACCTGTGAGCTCGGGGAGGACGGGGGCACTCGGGAGAGGGGTCCGCTCTACACGGAACTCTAAAAACGAAATGCAAGACAGCTTAGGAACTCGTCAAACGCCCCGAGGGAGACCCCGCAGAGAGACAGGAGCAGGGTCTGCCGGGGGAGCAGCTTGCAGCCAGACTGAGACCAGACCAGGGTCTTCTTTAAACTAATTTATAACTGGTGCTGAAAGGTGCTGGACTCCTGCCCTGGAGACTGAAAGGATCCATTTACCCATACAATAAATCTGGCCAAGGCAGGGCAAGTGCAGCCCCAGGTCTGCCCCGCAGCGTCGCCCTGAGACCCATCCGACCTGGCCCTTCAGCTGCCACACCAGTAGATGCTCAGAACGTTCCCCACTCATCCAGCCATGGGTTTACAGCCAGGGACTTGAAGCCACTATGACTGAGACCCATAAACTGGATTCACAGAGAGCTTCCAGCCAGCTAGGAGGCAACAGCAACTTTCAGCCCCAGTCAGCCTGGGCTCGCCTCAGGCAAGGCAGCAACTTCCCATTCCCAGCCCCTAACATCAGGACTTCATATATCAACCATCAAACTGAGGGATGAAGTAAGGAAGAGATGCTCGGAGTTGCCACTTCTCCAGAAAATAGCACGACAGCCTTTTCTCTGCGTGTGCTCTGCCTCATCCCCTGCCTGGCGGGGAACGCTGGGGAGAAGAGGCCCCAGCAGGCGCTGAGCAGCTGTGGCACAGCAGGTCCCATCAGAGTCCGTGTTCTGAGCACATGGCGGGGCTGGGAGCTTGAAACCACCCGGTTTGCAGGGGATCTGCAGCCCATCGCCCCCACAGATGTTTTCTGGAGGCTGTGAGAGGTCCAGGTGCCGTTCAGAACACAACTACAGCATTGCAGGCGCCTGCATTTTGGGTGCCTAGGAGTTCCCCGGCCCATGGAAAGTCACATTATAAAATCCTGTGCTAGTTTCAGAGCGGTGGCAACTCTGGTAAAGAGAGACAGACAGACACAAAGGCAGCGGGACAGGCAGAGCTGCAGGGGCCCTTCTGTGTCACAGCAGCAGCCCTGTGGAGGAGGCCGGCATGAAGGGCGTCAGAGCAGCCTTGGGCTTTTCCTGCTGCTGGAGTGTGCGGATAATCCTAATGAAGGACAGGCTGTTCCACCTATTCCAGGGCTTTTCCCCTCCCCCTTCCACATCCGTCTCCAATTTAAAGAAAGACCAAACAGGGGAAAGGGTGAAAGGGGCAGAGCCTGGGTCACCCATCACGCCAGGGACCCCCATCACCTGAAGGCAGACCGAAAATCCAAGCAGGGAGCACCACTCACCAGGGAACTGGTAAGTGTAGCCAGGTGCAATGCCAGTGTAACTTCGACTCGCATAGGTGGCAGCTTGGAAGCCTGGATAACCTGGGTGAGAGAAAAGGGTTCTGTTACTGCAAGTTCACAGGGTCCACGAGAAACGTGACCATCAGTGTTGGATAAAACAAACAGGACTAACAGCAGAAACCCCAGGAAATCGCTGGCAGAATGCACAGCACATGCGAGTCTGCAGAACAGTTCTAGCAGGCCCATTTAATTTTTTTCCTCACTCCAAACATGTAAGGACATGGAGGTTTCCTTCTCAGAAGCTCATCGCTCTGCAGACTCAGGCTTTCTGATGCATCAGCTCGATTTACAAATAGGAGATCAGGGCGGTGGAGGCATTTGAATAGCTGAATAGTTCTGAGTCACTTTTACAGCAGAAGTGCTGGCGAAAGCAGGCAGAGAGCTCCTTTCTGGTGCGGGCTGGGAGGACAATCCCTGCTGTTCCCAGGAAGCTGACCACCTATACAGAACGAGCCTGTGAGAATGCAGGGCACTGACTCAGAGATTAATATTTGATTTGAGATTTACCAAGACGTAAGTACGTGGATTTCCCAATGACTCAGCTTGAGCTTTGCTGCTTTAAAATTCAGATGGTTTAGAAAAGGCAAAACCCAAAAACCACAGGCTGGAGATTTATTTTCCTTCAATAAGTCAAGCGAAAACATCAGGGGAAAAAATGCCCTTTTTGGGGTTTTGTTCAGTGACTAACTGCTACTCGGGAGGCCTAGCAAGGAGAGCCAGGCTGAGTACACTCTGTCCAGCAGCATCAGCAATGATCCTGAGCAAAAACTGTGCTCTTGGTTGAGCTCAAGCCTGGCTGGAACAAACAGAGGGAGGGAGAAGAGCCAGAACAGCACCTGTGCTGGAGGGACCGTGCTTGACTCTCAGATCCAGGCACGAGGGTTTGTAGACCTGGAATCAGAGGCTACAGAGGAAGTTTTTTATTTTTTATATCTTGTATCTGAACGCATTTGCCTCAGAATCATGGACAGGCACGAGACCCAGCCTGCTTGTCACCAATTTCTCCTTACAAGACAGTCTCACGATAAGTGTATAGTTTTCCTTGCAACACCAGATACTTGCTGTCCCTGAAAGGGAGGGAACAAAGTGAGCCAGAGCTTAGCTAGAACTTTAAAGGCATTTTTATAGTCTTTAAAAGGCAGCGAGGACATTTACAGGGACCATTGTTTCAAGTGGAAGCTCACGGGCTCTTTAATCAACTAATTCATCAGAAAGCCTGTACAAGTGTGGGAGGAAGAAGCCTGGGCACAGATCACTCCACACGTCAGCTGTAAAGTGACATCCTATTCCACGAGAGCCATTAAAGAATTCCAGTCTATATGCTGTGGCCCTGCGGATTGTTAATGGAGCTGCAGAGGGCCAGGGCTGCCCAGCAGCACACGCTGCGTCCCACCAGCTCCCGCTGTCGCAGGGCAGCAGTGGCAAGTTTGCAGTTTTTCCAGGTGCCACCAGAGGGCAAGTTGCGATCACAAACATGTCCCGGCACCCCCCAAAGCATCGCCGGCCTTGCACCGGGAAGAGCTGCTGCCCTTGGCCGCCCTGGGGATAAAACCTCTAAGCTGCTGCCTGGCAGGACAGGGAGCGGAGGAGGTTTGTCCTTGGGCTTACCCAGCATGCCGATCCCCAGCATGAAGGCGTCCATCCCGTATGGCATCACTCGGGACCGCCCTCGCGCCGAGCCCGTCGGGGACATCACCTCCTTCGGCTGGGCTTTTTTACACTCCACCTGCCACAAGAAAGGAAGGATCAGGCTCGGAGCTGCCGCAGGGCACGGGCCAGGCAGGGCTGTCCACCTTGATGACACTCCCAGACAGCTTGTCCTGCTGTCATTCTGTCCATCCCTGCCTCCGGCCGTGCTGCCAGCCTTCCCCCTCGCTCTGCAGCCACCATGGCCAACGAGGAGCTCAAACGCTGCTTTTCTCCCCCTGGAGCTGCCCCCGATGCTCTGCTGGGCTCTGTACCAGGGCCTCAAAGCCTAATTTTCCTCATTTCTGAATGAAGATTAAAACCTGGCCCCTCCCAGGCCACCAAGAGGTTTCACATAACTTCAGAACCTCCAAGTACTGCACAATCCCTCATTATACTTTTCTCCTTGAAAACTCAGCATTGTGCTGAGTTACCTTCACACCGCAAGTGTTTTTCCCAGACTGCCTGCTGTGATTTTGGGGAGAAGACTCCACCCAGTTCCCCACTGCAGAGATGGTGTGTGGGGACCCCAGTGCGCCCCACCCTGCCCCGCTCTACCCCACACCTCTGCCCCTTTTTCCCCAGGTTCTGCCCCAGACACTCACCATTTTGTTGTTGATCTCATGGAAGTGGATTTCACACACTTTTTCCACGATGTCTTCACTTTCAAACGTGACAAACCCAAACCCTGAAGAAAAGGAAAAACTCCTTGATCAGGTCCGAGTTCTGCACAGTTTGCACCCGCTACCCACATCCTTTTATTGGCAGAAGGACGGTACAATCAGCCCTTTCTCAAACGGCTGTCACTCATCTTCCCTCTCCAGCAAATCCTGCTTTTATACATAAGAACAGGACCGTCCCCTTATAGATTCCGCTTCTCATTCTGTACTTCCCACCCTCTCTGAATCCAACTGCTCTCAAAACCAAGTTGTTGTTTGTTTCTTTTTAATTTTGCTATTTGCAAGGCAAACCACATGGCTGATAATGCTGGGGAGGATCCCGGCAGACGCTCACACAAAGGGTCGGTGGAGAACCCAACAGCTGCTTGCCAGGACATCGCCACCCTCACTAAACACACCCCACCAGCAATGACCCCCTGCACGTTTCCTCACAGTCACTGGTCACAAAGCCTAGTGTGAGCAGGAAAATATCAGCAACGCAGTTGTACACAGCAAGAGAGATGCACACAAGCAAAGCAATTCGCAAAGTTTCACCAAAGCAAGGTTGGTATCTGGTGTAAGACAGGACAGCATGTTCGTGGCCCACACTCACACATCCTTTCTCTCACCAGCCCCTTTGCTGACAGTTTTGGCAAAGCCCGGCTCGGGTGGGCAGACTAAACTCCTCTCAGATGACTGCAGCCGCTTCCGGAAAACTGAGGCAGGTGGGAGGACGCCTTTAAGCTTGCCTTACAAGCAAGCTGGGATTAAGCAGAGCCTTCCGCCTTCCAGAACCGGCCAATTCCATGGTGCTTTAAAATAATTTCTAAAAACAGACAAGGATCCGCTGCCCAGAACCCCACTTTTTCCTCCATACTGCCAGAAATGCCTCTCTCTGTAAACTCCTCTTTCTCTGTGCCCAGGTAGTTACACATCGTTCACCTCAACACCCACAAGTGGAGGGGCTGGGGAGTTCAAGAACAAAACCCTGATGCCAAAACCAGTCCTGAGCCACATCAGACCCCCACCAGGCCTGGGGCAGAGCCCCACGCTGCCGACACAGTAGATGGCAGCTCACCCTACAACTATTTAATTGGACTAGTGACTGGGAGGCACCCGTGGAGGAACAGGGGTTAACACTTCTTGCCTTCTAAGATGCAGCTGGAACAGACAACCGGTGTACATTTAATAGTTTTAGAAAAATAAAGCAAAATCCTGAAGTGCGCACAGTGTAGCAAGAGCAGAAGGGAGCGTTCCCTGGCTGATCTAGGGGCAGAGGCGCTTGGAAGTGCTTCAAACAGCACACAGACACAAGAGTGGCCCAGCACAGGGCTGTTACTGGCTGATTTGGAAGATGCTGATGCTAAGTTTGCACTCTGAGCTGTCACAAATAAATCTCTGAGGTGGTGCAATGCTTGTGTCGAGCTCTGCTGTGTTCCAGGGCAGTCAGGCTGAAGACTCACTGGGAAAGCAGGAGGCAAGGACGCCCATGGATGGCCTGGGTCTGGATAGGGCAAATATTACAGCCTTGCTCCCATCCTGTAACCGGACCCCAGCAGCAAGACTCGGGTAAAAAAAGGTGACCTGGGAGCAGAAGCGGGCTCCGGGCCGAGGAAGGGGCGAGAGGCAGGCACTCCGCGGGCTCTCGTGTCAGCTTTCCCAGCGCTCAGGTTACTGGGGACAAGGTAAGACACACACTGCGGGCTGGAGGCGCGGAGGTGAGCGGGCAGGGGAGGGGGCCGCCTCCTCTCACATATCTGCAACTCAGCGAGTTTACAGCACAGGAAACGCGCTGGACAAAAGCCCTCTGTGCTGCGAGGGACGCTGGTGAAGGATGCAGATGCAGAAGGATGGGGCGACTGGAGGCAAGATAAAGAGCAGCTGCGACCCACATGCCCTGCTGCTGGGATACCAGCCCCTCTGCAGGAGGCAAACCCTCCGCAGTTCCCCCTCCCACGGCCAGCAGCTCTCACCTCGGTGTCGGTTGGTTGTCTTGTCGAACATCAGCATCGCATCATCCACCTGCAAAGAGAAGGGCTCCCATCAGCTTATTGCTGTTGCCATGAGCATCCTCTGACAATGTTTGTGCAGAGCTTCCCAGGCCTCCCCAGACCTGAGGGGATGGAGGTGAGACCTCCTGTCCCCAAGAAGCAAACAGGGTGTGTGTACACACGCACACACGCATCGGCTACCGCACCAGGCGCTTCCCCAGGCCACAACCAGCCTTGTTTCCCCACCAGCTTGGGGCAGGTGCTGCCGAGCTGAGCCCCCTCAGCCCGGCCCCTGGCAGGGAGCGACCCCGATTGTTTGCCTGCAGCTCCAGCCGGGGGGCAAGGAGCAGGGAAGGCATTGTTCCCAAATCCCAGCCTCAAAGGAGAGGAGAATTAAAGGGGGGGAGAGAAGCAAAGCTGGAGAGGGGAGAGGAATAAGGGGCCTCCCAGCGCCGGGGGAAGCGGAGGCCTCAGACAACAGAGCCTGCCTGGGAAGCGCCCCCGCCCCCACCCCAGAGGAGCCTTTTCCTCTAAGTGAGGTTTCCCACTGCTGGAGGCTGTAATTAGAGCAAATTTACTGCAAGGCCTGAGCAGGGCTGCCTTCCCGGGGGGAGGGGCGGCCAGGTCCCATCCCCCAGCCCCCAGGGGCCGCTCTGCCCCCCCAGCACATCCCTCCTGTGCCCGCTTGTCCCCCGTCTTGTCCCCCATCTCCCCGCTCCCAGAGCTGCACCCGCCCGCAGGTCAGGCTGAGCAGGGTTAAAAGATACACCCCAATCCCCTCCGTGTAAGCCCCGGTGTAAACCTGTCCCACTGACCCATCCCTCCTCTAATGCCGCTGCTTTAATCCGATTATGAAACTGGACGTGCAAGTGCTCAGGGGAGGTGGCGGCAGGCTCCGGCCAGCAGCTGCCCTGGCTCTTCTCCTCCTCCTCCATGCGAGACCACCGCTCCCCAAGCAGCGAGCCCCAGGTGCCCCTGACTGTGGAAGGATTACTGCCTCGCCATGTCCCCGGGAAGCACCTGCATTGCTGCCTTCTCCAGAGCATCCCACCAGCAGAGCCCGTATCCCAGTGCAGGCATCGCTCCTGGACAGCCAACAGGTCAGGGCGGGGAGAGGGACAATCCAGGACAGCCGGCTCCACCTCGGTGCCATGAGGATGGAAGAACCCTTGCTAATGTTTCCAGTGCCACCACGAGCAGACAGACTTCACCTTTGATGCCCTCGGGCTTGTCCAACACGTCCATCCCACAAGAGCCAGGTGACAACAGACAACCTGGCACCTGCTCTTCCCATGCTCTTCCCATCCCAGCTCAGCCTCCCTCGGCCAAGTCAACAAACACCTGAGAAACGTGCCAGGCATCCAGCCAGAGCCACAGGGGATGAAAGAATCGCACAGACCCAGAGCAAGTCTTCAGCACTTCCCAAGATGCCGCTGGGGGCTGAGGGCAGCTGGTCACGCTGCCATTACCCATCGCTGCTCCATTCTGCCCCTTCACAATGCTGGCACAACTGTGATGTGCTGGGGGAAACCTGACGTGGCTTGAAAATATTTCAAGAGGTTTTACTGTCTGGTTTTGTTCATTTTTTAAGCTAGATCAGTTCCTCCATCCGTTTCTCAGAAAGGCTGGGCACATAGTTGTCCTTCTCCCAGTAAAGACTGGGAGGAAGCTGTGTCAATGACGCTCTGCAGCAGCGCTGCTCCCGAAGACCTCGGCACAGGTCACTGGAGCCCACAAACCCATTGCAATGAGACAGGACCACGAGAAAGAAAAACCCAGCAGGGACAAGCACAGCCCAGCTGTGCTGACTTACCCTGTCCAACCAGCCCCAGCGACCACCTCTTCTTCTCGGAGCCTGGACGAGCTGCAAGGGGCAGCACCCAGCACATGTCCACACACCAAACCACCCCACAGCAACACCTGGGGCAGCAGCCGAGCGCTGCTCGAGCGCTCAGAGCTGGGAGACATGCAGCCACTTCACCCCAAACGGCACTCGGTGCACCCAGAGAGCTGCAGCCTTCCTCCAGCTGAGCCTTTTTCTACGTTTCTGCTGGTGCTCTGAGATCCAGTGTCTACCCAGCACCCCAAAGTCTTGCCACAACGTATTGACAATAACACACATACTTTATTTGAAAGCTGTTTTCTGCCATGAGCTAAATCCAAGGTGGATAGGTATCTATGTGTATATATACACAATATGTGAAACAGTCTCACCCCACTCAACTCTAGGGTCCCAACTCTGTGTATGGCTACAACTGGTGGTTTTTATCGCCAACAAAACCTACACACAAGCATCTTCTTGTCTCCTTCCAAGGCAACAGGTGAGATGAGCTGGGTGGTCTCAGCACGCAGCCAGTGCCATGGGATAAAGCAGAGCCTGTAACCCCGCGAGGGTGCAGGGTGGTGCTGGAGCCCCCAGCGGAGCACACCGAGGGATGGAGAAGGGGCTCCCTGCACCCACAGGGAGCGGCCATTTCCAACACCCTGCCCAGGGGCTCTGGCCTCATGCCACATCCCTCCTGGTCTGGAGCGAGGGAAGGGGATGGAGACCGGCTGCCTCTCCCTGAGGCCCAGCATCACCCAAACACCCAGGCAGCACCAAGCGCTGAGGAGATGATGGTAACATGGCCGGCTCCCAGCACGGTATGGGGGAAGCAAGGCCTGCCCCGACCCCACACCCACACCCACCCACGAGTGGCAGCCCCCAGCGGGCAGTTATTATGGCGGTGAACCGCTCCCCCCCGCCTCGCCGGGCCCTTCCCGGCTGGGCCGCGCGGGCCCCAACAAAGGCGGCCGCCGGCGGGGCCGTCGCCATGGCAACGCGGCCGCCAATGGCAGCTGCCGCCCGGATTAGCGCCGGGCACAAAGCCGCCCCGCTGCGCCCGCCCCGCCAGCGGCGGCGCCCTCACACACAGCGCGGCCTGGGATGGCGGGCGGGAGGGCGCCCGACACCTCCCTCCTTCCCTCCATCCCAGGCAAACCACCGTCACACACAAGGGGTTCACGCCGCCAGGAGAAAGGCTTCACAGCCAGAGCCCCTCCTGCGGCCACTTTGTGTGTGTGTCCCCAACTATGGCTTCTTGTGGGACAGAGGTGCCGCCATCTTGGCTGACCCCCGCGAGGGGACACGGAGCCTGGGGTGGGGAAACAAGGGACACTGGGGAACCGGCACAGCCATGAATGGAGGTGGCATCCCCAGCCCATCCTCGGTAGTTGGCAGAGATGAACCAGATCAACTACCCGAGAACTGGATGCAGGAGAAGCGTGTGGAAAATTGCACCAAAGAGTTTCAGAAACACCCCCAAGATCACTTTTAACAGGGTGTGGAAATAATCTAGGATCATAACTGTACTTTAACAAAGGCTTTTTTGCCGGGTGAATTGTCTTTCTCCTCATTCTCTCCCCACCCTTAAATAAATATTTGTGTCAATTCTTTAAACATAGTCAAAGAAGCAGATCACATTACTAGAAAACTGTTTAGCTTAGTGCTCAAGGCTCTCTCCCAGGGAACAACTTAACTTGCTGGTCCAGGCCTCGGTTATCCAACATGTGAGGTTGGAAGTTCAAGGTTTGTTAATTTTGAGGAATGATGTCTCTCACCATGTTCAGCCACAAGGGTCAAAAAAGCCAAGGACAAAGAGGGGGCCCAAGAGCACAGACTTTGCTCTCTCGGCACATCCTTCCCAAGGAACTCGACCACAAGAGACAATTTCTTTGGCAGGTACTTGGCAGGTCAGGGGTAGGTACCAAACTTCTGAACATTAAACCCAAGCTGTCCAACATCACCTCCTCTGAGCTCTGTCTCCAGCCACTCTTTCTGCCTTTGGAAAAGCAAACAGGAGCAGAAGAAAGATCATGGCTTTGGCTCAGTGGAGGTAACATATTCAAAAAGTGAAAGAAGGTTTGTCCCTGGGGATGAAAGCTCTTCTAATCCTCCATGGATCTGCCACTGCCAAGACCTCCTGCAGCAAGCGGCACCTTCCTGAGAGGAGCAGACAGGTCTTCTCAAAGCAGCACCTGGTTTTGATGAGAGCAGCGTGGTGGTGACAGGAAGGGAAAGGGACAGTCACACGTTTCAGAGAGAGACTCTCCACCAAAACAGCCCTCAGCACAGCCAAAATAACCAGGTGCACAGATGTGAGGCATTCTGTACCCAAACAGAACAGAGTACAATCCACCTGGCCCTGGACAAAAGGCCCCGTTTTTTTGGGTTTTTTTTTTTCAATGGCTTAGTTCCACTCTAATATCTTCCAGTCTTACTGGAACAGTCATAGCTGTCCGCAAAGGAGGAAGCCAATGACAGCCTCGTGCAGATTAAAAAAATAAACTTCCAACACAAGTTTGATAAGAAATGCTGGGTGCACTTCTAACACGGGCAAACCTTGAAGACAGTTGTAAATATTTAAGCAAAGGTTTTACAGAAATGGGCATCTTCCACATGAACAGCAACAGAAGACGTCTTGGCTGGTCCTAGAAGGAACCATGACAACATCGATGTAGAAAAATCAGGCAGAAGAAAAACAGCTGCCGAGTCGGCTTCAAAATGAGGAATGCGAACCAAAATGATCTAGAAATGACTTGGCCACCCTGCTTCTCGGGAGAGGCCGATTCTGGGGAGGAGGACGCATGGCGCAGAGCCCGGCCGCAGGGAGCGGGTGTAGGACACCCACACGGCGCCAGGACCCTGCTCACCTGCGCTGCTGATCTGTCTTCAAAACTCCGGGAATGAGACTTGGCCGAGGGACAGAGCCCACCCTGTGGCACGGCCTGCCCAGGTGCTCCTGCCCGCCCTCACACCGCGGGCACCTGGCAAAGATCAAATGACCCACCAAAGACCTGAATGACCATTTCTGCTACCGCATTTTTGGCTATCTGCCTACCAGATGCAGAGCACAGAGAACCCTTTGTTCCAGTGGCATTGTTACCGCAAGCCAAACAGGCCACTGCCGCAAGAGAGGTGATCAGATTCCCCTTCTCCTCCCCTCCCCATCTGTTCATTGCAACCATCTTATGCGTGAGAATTTGCATAAATTGCCCTCTGATCTGCGGAAGAAAATCCAAAATCCAGTTTGGAAATCCACAGCAGGTTGACAAGTAGCTTTGATCCCCGAAATTTCCAGAGAGCAGCAGATTAAGGATTAATTAACATTCTCCCGATCCAAAGTGAAGGAAATCACGCCCACCATAAACACAGGAACAAGCCTTCCTTTAAAGAAATTCGCCATCGGTATCTAAAGGTTCTCCCACTAGTCAGCAGGAAAACTCATTTCACACACCCAGGTCAACCACACCATTTCTCCAGCAGGTGTACGTGACTATGCATTTGTGGCAAACACTCCAATCCTCACTGAATCCAGCGCCTTGGATACGGTGGTTTTCTCTTGGGTGGGATGGTACGAGAGTCGTTGCCCGAGCGAGACCTCAGAACCTGTTTCAGGCAAACAGTTTAGAATTTGGACTGAGTATTAGATGGCAGCCTAAAGGTCAGAATCGTCCTCAGACCTCAGCAGATCTTTTTTCTTGTTTGCTTCCAGGATATTTTTAGAGAGCAGATCTCTCTCTGGGCATGATATGCTTAAGAGAGGGGCTGAGCTTTCGTGACCGACTCATCCCCACACGCAGATCACCTGCACACCCAGGGAGAGATGCAGACCGGATTTAAACACTTTTCAAGCACCTTTGGAGCCACAACTGATTAGTGAGTCATGCAAAGTCGTCATTGTGAATATATTTCTTGCACTTCCACTTCACAAAATGCAAGAGCTCACAAGAAAACACCTGAACTGGGTCCAGGTCCCACTTCTTCCAGTAACTCTGCATTTCTAGTTTCTGAAAGGACCAACTTCTCTCCCAATGACAAACAAAGGACTGGCTGCACCATGTGAGAGCAGAGGTCCACCTTGCCCAATAACCCCCAAGATACCAACCGACAACAGACACCTTTGAAAGAACATAAAAGACAAGGCAAGGATATTATGATAGACCCCAGAATACTCCATCATCTTCCAGCCATTTGTGATTCAGGGATCTCCTGAACTCAACACGGTGCCTGTGTATTTAGAAGACATTCCATGAATTTGTCCAATCATTTTGGAGCCTATGCAAATTTTAGCAACAACAGCCTGGGGCAAAGATTTCACAGCTTAGATAAGGTCCATGACAAAAAGACCTTATTTGTTCTGAGCCTCTTATCTCGCAGTTTATTTGACTTTCTCTACCGCAAAACCTCATCCAACCAACCCTTGAAAAAGACAGATGATCTGAGTTTCTTCAGTTATGATTTGAAACAAATAACTTGCTTACAAGATCAGAGACCAAATGGTCCATAGAAATTACCCTGATGGACAACTGCTTTCCTCCCCTAAAAAATAATACAGACCAACACGTGCCCACGGATTGAAGTAGCAAAGGAGGAAGCGGGGACACAAGCTCCTCTGAGGCACCCTCATCCACGTTGAACTAGACAGAGGACTAGCTATGCCTGAGGTGGTAGGGGCAAGATATCTTCCTTCTCTGTTTCTGGTTTTGGTGAGGGTGGCAGCCTCAATCCAGAGAGGCTGTTGAAATACTTCCCTGTGCAGTCTAAAGATCTCCAACACCATCCAACTTAAGCCAAGACACTTGGCTACACACACTGTGAATGCAATTCTTGCCAGGACTTCTGTCCTACAGTTGAAAAAATAATCTCCTTTAGAAAGCATGTCCATGGCCTTAGCTTGCATCTCAAAGAGATTCGAGTTTTGGAGCCAGAAGTGTTTCCTAGAGATCCCGCTATGTTTAAAGTGCGAGCAGCTGCACCTGACAAACCAGAGCCAGCTTGAGAGCTCTTCTCAGTCTCTCTCACTGTACTAAAAAAACCCTTTGTATTTTCTTCCTCAGGAAAACAGCAGCCCATATTTTTCATTCACAGTTTTGGAAGTGATCCTTCTTTGAAGCAGAGAAACTCACACTGTATTTGGGATCCTCTTTGAAGCTTCACCTTTTGTGCCTGTTATTTTGATACGAAGAACTGGGGTGCCAGCCTCTCCCTTTCTTCCTTTATCCCTAGGTAATACTCATGGATTTCCTCCTCATACATTTTCATTTTTCTTTTGTCACTTCCATTTTACAAAGCTGAGAGAAGGGCTTGGACACAGCAAGGAAAGAAAACAAAACAAAAATAGGAGAGTAAGCAGAAATGCCAAAATGGGAGAATCAGACTTGGGAATTTTGTTTTATGAAATGGGAAACCATTTCATCTCCAGCTCAACCAAACTTCCATTTTTTTTTCCTGCTAACGCACACACAAGCTGTGTTGTTTCTGACCCAAGATGCACCAGCGCCAGCTACCTTGGGAGACTTGTGAACTGCAGTTCATAGATTTGGACCGGAGAGAACATCACGACAATGTAATTTGACCTCATCTGTACTGCAGGCCATGGCACTTCCCCTTGTAATTCCTACAGCATATGCGCGCTTTCTGTCTGGACTAAAATGTATTTTTCAAAAAGCATCCATCCTAATTTAAAGGCCTTAAGTGGTAGCAAATCTAACACACACTTAGGCTTGCAGCCTGAGGGTTACCTAGAAGATAACCTGCGTGCAAAACCCATTCAGCAGGCCGTGCTCCCTTGTCCTCAGAGGCAGAGGATGATCTCTGCCTGAAGTCGAGATCCACACTGAGCTTGCCACTGGATTCTCAAAGATTGACTAAAAATCACTGCCGGGAATCTGGTACCTTTATCCTGAGGGATCAAGGCAGGATGACTTGTGCTCCCCTCTCTCTCCTCTCTAGATCCTAAGCATTCCCATGCCTTCCTGGACAGGCAGGAGAAATGAGGAGCGATTTTTCACCTCTCTCCTAGAAAACGGTGGGGCACAGACAGACAGAGGGAACGCAGACAAAGCCATTTCCTCAGAGGGTAAGTCCTCTAGAAGGGCAACCTTACCGATTCCTTTTCACACAGTCCCAATCCAATTCCAGAAGTAGCACCGGCCCAAATGACTCTTCAGGCAGGCTTTCCGAGATGAGGATAACACAGCTGAAGCTTCAGCACCTCTCACTAAAGATGCCATAAATCGAGGAGGTGAAGTCCGCAGAGTCAGGTGCCCAGAGCACCTCTGAAGAACAGATCCTAGGAGACCTCTGAAAGCCAGGAGGCCCCAGAGCATCACAAACAAATACCCAAAGAGCCTGTGTACCAAAATCATGTTCTCCATGAGTCACATCTGAAACTGAAGGCAACAGGCTTTTCTTAGCCTTGGAAACCACAGAGCAGCACATTCGGAGCTCAGAACCCCAGAGCTGATGGCCGTGGAGGTTTTCCTCTGAAACGCGCCTTCCCACTGATCCTGAGCATCAGCCATACAGAGCTACTGACTGGAGAGAATTCCTCAGGAAACAGCTCTCCTGGCCTTGGGTGAATTATTTGAGGCTTAATCTGGAAGATGGTTACAGGCCAAGAATGCTGCTTTATACAAGAGCTCTGAGGAGTCTCTCCTCAGCTGAAACGGCCAGATGAGTCAGAAAACTGCCCCAAAAATGGAGAGTCAATCTGACCAGCCCTGACCTCTCCCCACAGAAACTCCCCAGAGCCAAGAGGCAGCTGCATCAGCCTCATGCAGATTTTGAGCGTCGAATGTTGTCCAGGATGGTAATTCTTCGGAAATGAATTGCACTGAGCTATGCAGAACTCTCCCTTCTGCCCAGTCCCAAGAAAACAATCTGACACAACCAGTTCTCGCCACTCTCCTGACGTCAGGACACCTTTCAGCATGTGAGCATTAAACAAGAGGAACGTAACAGCCTAACACCCCAAAAGAACTGAAAAGTACTTCTCAGTCTAGAGCAACTGTAACTGCTTGTAAACAGAGCACTACGTGATGTGCTTCTGCTTCAAATGAACAGAGGTACAGTGAAGGTTAAAAGGTATTACACCTGAGACACTTTGTTTTCCTATCAAACGCATCCATCAGCAGTGCAGAAGCACACGCAGGTCACACTAACAACCTTCAGACTACACAGACACATGGACAACACCATCTTTAGCGGTGACACCTTCAATGACACCACGTAGAAGCTCTTGGGGACACAACACAGTTTGCTTATTTCTAATAGAAAATAAAACCACACAGAGCTAATGACCAGCAAACATGGGGAGGGCTGATCACTTTTGCCATTGCCACTTTCTCTTAGGACTGGACAGAAATACAAAGGAGTCCCACTTTGCAGACACGAGAGCATTCTAGGACAAGCAGATTTGACTTCAGAAGCTGAAGAAAGGTACTGAGCAAACACCTGTTCCAAACTTTCTGCTCGGAAGTTCCAACGATATGGCAAAACTGGTTACAAAACTCTCCTTCCTTTCACCAATTAATATACCTTTACATAACATCAACCTTTTGCAGGATCTTTCAGACAAAAATTAATACTAAAGCCTTCATCCCTCACATTCTACAATTCCCGTGGTAGTTTCCTCCACATCCATGATGCTGCCAGCGATGTCCTGGCCAGATTACTGCCCAGCAAACTGCATTCTGCCCCCACAACTGGGCAGGAAGTTCCCAACAGCTACAGAATCCAACACTTCCCACCCCAAACAGCAAAGCCAGGCACAACACCACCAAACAACAGCCAAACAGTCACAGTGCCCTGCCCCAGAGGTGACCGCTTTCAGCATTTGGATACAATGATCCCCTTCAGTTCGTAATCTCATGAAAAATCTCGGGATCCTTTAGTCTAATACTACTGAGGTTGCTCCTGGGGATGCTCACAACCTCCTGACGCAGCTGAGAGGCCAACACTGAGCCCCCCTTCTATCCTCTGATTTGATCCCAACTCACAGTTTGCACACCTGGCTGTCACGGACCACGGCACAAGTGACTTCCATTCACAGAAGCCTCTCCTTCCCTGAGCTGCACCACGACAAGGGACAGACGAAGTGCCAGATTTTCTTCAAACAGCCAAAACTAAGCTCATCACTTGCCCAAGACTCAGCAGGAGAAGTTTCAGGACCAAAAGGCTTATTTTTAATAAAGGATTCATGAAATATCAATCGCAAGGCTTAAGAGCTAGAAACAGGCCACAGTCACGGGTTTGATGCTACAGCCGCTCTGGTAGGAGTGTCTACCAACCTTCCTCCAGCGTTTGAACAAACTGCACATCTGCAGGCCACAAGAGGCCTCTGGATAGAGGAAAAACTGGAAAACTCTCAGCCCAGGTCCCACTGACTCCAGGAAGAAGCACAAACTCTTTGTTTCAAACCATCACAGGGCAGGACTCACTGGCTGTAGCCCTGGCAAAGACATTACAGCCACCCAGCATCTGTAACTGACCTCCAGTCTACTTAACCTCACGCAAAACACTCGCAAGCTCCTAATCTCACCTCTACAGAAGTTCAGAAAACTCGTTTTTGCCCCAGAAGCAACAGCTTTGATCCAGCACCACTCAAGAGACTTACCTTCCCAAACTGCTCGAAATACTGTTTCACATCCTCCACAGTAGTGTTCACGGACAGACCACCCACAAATATCTTCTTCGTTCGGGTCACCATCTGGAAAAGGGAAGGACAGGAATTCACCAAATAAACCCAGAGTGAGCGGAGAACGCGATTCAAAAGGCCGCTAACGCCCGTCTGCTGCTGGGACCGCCTGCCCCTCTGCTGCAGCTGAGCTTCCACCTCCCCGAAGCCCTCTGGCCAAACACGGCTGGCAGATCTGTCCCACACCAGACCCCCATTCATGCTCTTGCCCCATTGTGCTTGCCAGTGCCCAGCCACCACCTTCTCCCAGACAGCACGTCACCTGTCCCCACACTAACCTGCTGCTGCTCTCTTGGCACCTTCACCCTGCCCTGAAGACGCAGGACATGACTGTCCCCTCTCCAGCTGTCCCCACAGCCCTGTCACCCAGCGCAGCCAGCCTCCTCCAGGCCCCCCCGAGATGCCCACTCTGCTTCCCAGAGCGGAGAGACAGGCAGGAGGCCCTCTGAGCTCACAAACTGCAAATTATCTGGTCTTGCATGGAATAAGCCTCATTTCACACCCATTCCCCAGTCAACTCCCACTTAAATCTCTTTTGCCTGTACAAGAAGGCAAAAAGAACATCCCTCTGCCCCTTGTTGTTCACGCGGCTGGGACAAGGACGAAAACTAACTACCCTGAGCGGGGCCATTGCTGCCAGGCGGAGGCACACCAATGTCCTTCGAACCGGCTCTCCCGCTGCATCCTCCCCTTAGCTGCTTGGCTACACCCCTGCTCTCAGAGGAACACATGGTCCTAATTACCCCAAGGAGCATAGGGCTAATCCGCAGCAATTCCCCGGCTTGGAGAGCAGCCCGTTCTAACACTAAAGCACCTTCTGTCACCAAACTGCTTAATGGAATTAACCCAATTCCTACCATGTGCTTCCTGGCTCCAGTTACTCGGGATACCTGCTCACCAATTGTTCCCGGTGCCTGATCCCCCCACTTCCCTCCCGGCACCAGTCTCCTCTTCCCTCTCTGTTCCTCGACACTGCTGCTCCCCAGCTCTTCTCCCATGACAGCACTTGGAATTGAGACTCCGAACTTTAAAAACTCCCATCCAAGACCAAAGTTAAAGGCAGACCCAAGGTCTAAAGGCAGTCTCCAGCCTGCTGATGGCTCCTCAGTTCAAAGTTTCCAGCTGCAAGCCTGGAAAAAGTTCCTGCAACTGCAGATTTCAGTGCCAGAGCCTCTTGTAGATAAAGTCCACCACCAAACTCCTGCCTTTTCCAGTGCTGAAGAACACAAGGCCATCTCACAAAATGAAACCTTTCTGCCTCTCTCTCTGCCATACACCTATTTGTACATGCGCACACACGACCTTCTTTCCACCTGTATCACACCCCAGCATGGAGCTGTTCTGAGTCTCCTTAGTCCTGAAACTTCCAGACACAGGCTGCAACTCCAGAAGGTCTAAGCTCACCCTGGGCAGCACTTAGTTCACCAGCTCTAACTAACGCATCCTAAAGTACAACTAAAAGGCCTCCCAGTTCCTCCAGTGCCATGCAAAGCCCCAGCACCGCAAGGCCAGTGGGAGCGCACATAGTGCAGCACACGTCAGGCTGGGGTGCAGCACAGCAGCTCCCACTCCAGGCGAGTCCTGAGCAAACCCCAGGGAGCAGCTCCATCGCATGCACCGGACCAGATTCACCGCCACGAATTTCACCCTTTGGAGCGGCGAGGGCTGCCCGCAGTGCTTACCTTGGGCTGTGCTCGGCGGGGGAACGCTACCTTCGGGTCAATCTGAAAGAGATGCAGGGAAGAAAAGGTGAACACGCTTTTGCTGCCTGTTTACAGACGCTGGGTTTTCCTCCACGCGCACAGCTGTCTCTGCCCATGTGGCACCTTGTTAGAAACCCAAATAATCTACCTGAGGTGAGTAAAACGAAGCTGGCCGCAGACATCTTTCCCCTTCGGTAAGGTGTAATCCAGGGAGACTACAAGTCCCAGCATGCAGTGGTCTGTCTCCGGCTGAGCGCTGGCCAGACGCACCAGAGAGCCCATCACATGCTGGGATTAACAGGCTGGGCTGCACCCTCCCGCTCGGCCTGCCCCTGGGTGCCCTGCATCACCGGCCTCATCTTAAAAGCGCTTTCGTTTGCCTTTTTGCTCTCTCCTTTCACTACACGTACAAGTACAGAGCTCACCTGGGCAGTAACAGGACAGAAAAGAGGCAGCGCACAAAAAGCCAAACATTCCATGCCACAAAACACAGGGTGAAGAAATAAAAGAGCAGACAGGATGGCACAAATTAAACGGAGGAGCCCAAAGCCCAGCGGGCTGTGCAGGCAGCGGCGGCAGGGCAGTGCGCTGCCCCTCTCCCCAGGCAGCGCCGCACACAATGAGGCGATGCCTCCCTGCGCAGGCTGAGCCTCCATTGTGCCTGCTCAGCTTCTCTATAAACCTGCTGCCGGTCCCCGCGCCGCCATCCAGGTGCCGTGCGTTCTGCTGGGCTCAGCACGGCCAAGCATGCGCCTGCACCGGCCTCACGCACCACAAAAGCCGGGACAACACTAATGCGGCCGCAAGCCAAACACCCATGAAGCTTCCTCTTCTCCTCAGTCACCACCTCTTTCTTTACAGCCTATTTTTACAGCAACTCCTGTAAAGTTACATCACATCAGGGATGATCCAGAGCTACAAATCAGCTTACAAAGACCTGTGGTAAAGGCAGGTCTGGCTCATCCCCACGCTTGGACAAGCTGCGGCTGGGAGGGCAGCCCAGAGCGTCGTCCCATCAGCCCGGCAGTTCGAACAGCCCAAAAGGAAGCCGTGTTTCTCCAGCTCCTCTCGCCGCTTTGTTCAGCCTTCCAGCCTGGCCGCCCTCCCGTCCCACATCCTTTCACTTGTCACACAGCCCCGCAGCTCAGCCTCCCCGTGCCCTTCCACCAGCTCCTCTCCCTGCCTTCCCCACCTCCGTCCTGACTCACAGCCTACAACATAAATAAACTCAGCACGTAAGTAAACAGAGGCAAAAGTGAAGAGCACAAATAAACTCAAAAATAAACCTCCCTCTCCAAGCTCCAAGCGCCAGCAGATTAACATACCCTCCGGTGCCTCCCTGGGGCACCTGAACCTTCCCGTCCCTCCCCTCCCCGCACACACCCCCCCACCGCTTCCTGGCCAGTGCAGACACCCACAGCGAATTCTGAGGACAGGGGACGGCAGGAGACCAGGAGGTTGATGGCAGATAATAAGCAAAAACAATAATCTACTGTCTTTTACTTCTCAGCCAGTGTCATTCAGCTCCTGCCAAGAAGATGCTTTCATACTCAGCAATGCTAAGCTCAGCCTCATTTTCTCATTACCCTGAGTGTGATCAACTGGGCAGAGATAACGCGTTCTCCTGGCTGGAGGGAGCAGGCAGTCATTTCACAAATTCTTCTGCACAACCAGCTATTGTTGCAGGTAGAGGGAGGCTGGGGTGACCGACTGCACGGGCAGCCCTGGGAACATGCGGAGGGGAGCAAGTTCAGTGCCACACTCAAGTTACTTGAACTGGACTGGTCCTCAGTAGCTGGAGTCTTTCTAATTAAAGCAAAAGCACCGGTACCTTATTCCCCCATTTCTGGTGTCCAAACAAACAGCCCGGGAAGAGTTGTGTTTCAGTGTCACCCACTGACGTAAGAGATCCTTTTTACACACCTAGATAGAAATCTGCTAAGAGTAAGAGCATTCAGAACTGCTCAGATTGTATCCAAAAAACCAAAACCCCAGGATCAGGCTGCAGCGAGGGGAAGTCACTTGAGCTCAAACTACTTCCACTTCACCCTGCAAGGCTTTGGAGACGAGGAATCCCGCTGATGCCGCAGATGGGCCAAGCCAGCCGGCCAGGCTCCTCAGTAATGCTCTTTAGGCCACCTACAGCAACATTTACTAGTTCGGGTCACGTAACTCCTGCGTGAACCCAGCTGGTATCGCTGCCCTCAAAACAGGGGTAGAACAGGGAAGGACCTGTGAGACCTCAGGACTGGGTTTCTTGGTTCATCGCACCTCCACAGCTACGTCTGCTGTGTTAGTCAGCGCTGCCCCAGAGCCACAGATCGCTCTCTCCGCCACAAAAGACAAACCCAGCAAAAACTCAGTAACGGCAACAAAGAAACGACGGGGCGACCCAGCACCACCAAGCCCGCTCTTCCCAGAGCACATAAAGCAGCAGCTCAAGGCAGCGGCCAGCTGCAGCTTTACAAAGTCACGCAAATCTTTTACCTTGAGACTGCAAAGCCAATTCTCATATCAAGCATTTCCATAAATAACTCCGTAGGCTGGTGCTATCTAGCTTAAAAACAAAGAGGAGTCTGAAGAGCACAAGGTTTCCCCAGAGAATTGGGCCAACAGCCCTCGTTAGGGTAGGGAGAATCAGAAAACAATGAAGCAACAAGTTGGGCAGACACTGTCTATCAAGTGCAGCTTGCCAGGAGACACTGAGCCTTGAGAGAAGACCGTCCTTTCGGGACACTGGGCCTTCTCCTGCGAAGTTTCATAAAACCCTAAATTAGG
Source organism: Pampusana beccarii (assembly GCA_013399365.1). Classification (NCBI taxonomy): domain Eukaryota; kingdom Metazoa; phylum Chordata; class Aves; order Columbiformes; family Columbidae; genus Pampusana; species Pampusana beccarii. The sequence goes on from VWYH01011240.1 coordinate 931,307, forward strand.
ATTCAGATGAGTTTGTGTCATTTAACCCATGACTCACAGCAGAGCCTTTCAGCTCAGCAGGGAAAAGCTGTTCGGAAGCTCCAGGCAGCACCACAAGACCAACTTCTCACCAGGCAAAACACCCCAAAATATCTGACCCAGCTGAAAACCATACTAAATAAAAAAAAAAAATAAAAAAAATAAGAAGGAGGAAGAGGATCAAAGTTCCTAACAAAGGAAGGGCCCTGGCGAAACTGCCCCCGTTCTGCCGCACCAGCGGGGCCAGCAGAGCAGATGCAGCCGGGAATTTCAATGGCCGGGCAGTCCCCTGCACCACGAGGCCCTTCTGTTCTCCCACCCGTCCCTCCCCACCCTCGTGGGCCACACGGTGGGACACAGAGCGGCTTCGCACAGGCGGCAGCGGCGGCGCGGGGAGAAGAATGGAGACAGTGGGTTTCAGCTTGCTCCGAGCCCCAAAATGCTTTTGGGATTAGCGCTACAACAGACATCCATCACTTGCCTTTCCAAGAGAGGTCTATGCCAGCCCGCAGACTCATGACGGGACTAGCTGAGCAGACACCGTGTTTACATAGGCTATTAAAAAAAAAAAGAAAGAGGGAAAAAAAAAAGAAAGCCCTGGGCCCTCCTCAAAGCACTTTACCATAACCCTCCCCCAGAGCAAAACTCACTTTACATCACTCCTGAAAGGAGGAGGGCTGGAGTCCTGGGGACCCAGCCTCGGCCAGGAAGGCTGGAGAGGTTTAACCGGGAGCTCCCGTGGGGAGGAAGGACCTGTGCACATCAAAGGGAGCGATCCAAGCAGTTAAACAGGAACAGACATAAATCTCGCTGCAACTCGCACCGTAAACCCTAAGAAAGCGAGTCTTGCTCTCCCGCCCTCTCCCTTCTGCTGAGATAAAGGCCAAGACGCCTGAGCCACACACTGGAAGAAATAAAGTTGCACGTTTGGACTCCTTGGTAGCCCATGCCATGAGCCGGAACGTCTCCCCTCACCGTGCCACCCCCTCACAGCCCCACCGCTCCCCCATCCCTACCCTCACCTTCACCCCGGGGCAGCAATAAGGAAAAGGAATTCAGGAGAAGGCAAGTGACTAAAACTACAGAGAAGGGACCTCCCACTCAGACACCTCACCCCCACACCCCAAAACAGCCCACACATCTCCCGAGCACCGCAGATTCGCAAGGCAGGATGGGGCACGATATGCCACCGACCCAGGGAGCCACCGAAATCTTTCTGTTGGCCCAGCCGGGGCTCCTCATCAGCCCCCGCTTGCAGAGCAAGGGCTGGAGCTGCAGCTGCTCCAAGAGGCCAGTGGTGGCCCACATGGGCGGGCGCTGGCCACGCTCGGAGACAATAAAGTCTTGAACCTCCATGACCGTTACAAAAACTTCACCTGGGGAAACCACGGGAAAGTCTCTGGGGCGCGCGGCACCGAGGGTCTCTATGAGGGGAGGGCATGGGCCACCACAGCCGGGGAAGCAGGGCCTGGGTGGTGGGGACAGCACCCCTGGGGTGCCTGGCAATGCACGGGGGGTAGGGGCAGCTCCCCTCTCCCCAAATGCAGCCACATCCATTTCCCAGTGCAAATCATCACCCCAAACGCGTTCAGGTGTGCCAGCTCCAAGGGGGTCACGGTCACTCCTCAGAGGGGCCTTACGACCGCTGTGCAGGAGGAAAACCATCACTGAGACCCGCAGACCCACGCCAGGACACGGACCCCGGGTCAACGGCAACCCTGGTGCTCGGGCAGCAGCCAGGCCACCCGCCGGTAAGCAGCACGGAGAAGGGGCCGACCAATCCGTACCAGGAATCGATAGTTTACAACCTCTAACTGGAAATCAAACACCGCAATCGATGGCTGCTCCCAGCACAGCCGCTCCGCCGGCAAATGCACCCCTCGGATGAGAGAAGTCATCTCACCGTCTTGGAGTCCAGTTCATGTCTGGATTGGGCCAGGACCTTGTCGACGCCAGCCTGATCCATGAACGTGACGAACCCGAAGCCCCTGAGCCCCGCAGCCCGGGCAGGAGAGGGGATGCAGAGAGAAGAGAGAAAGTTGGTTAAAGTGGCGGCCGGGCCACGGCGGGGGCGAAGGGAGGCGCGGGCCCGGCCTCTCACCTGGATCTCTTTGTCAGCGGGTCCCGCATCACCAGGCACTCCTTCACCTCTCCGAACTGGCTGAAGTACTCCCGCAAGCCCTCTGCAAGCACAGCGCCCACCGTTGGGTGGCCCGGCCCGGCCCGGCCCCGCCGCCCCCGCCGAGCTCGGCCCCGG